>KZ653915.1:0-11361 GCA_001010745.2 Gerris buenoi | reverse complement strand
AAAAAAAAATAAAAAAAAAAAAATAATAGAAATAAATAAATAAATAATAATAATCCCTTTAAGATGCATGTCGTTGGAATTCTCTTCAAGAGTTCAGTAATTTGTTATGTACACTTTTGTCATTTTATTTTTATTTTTTTCTCATATAAGAGGGAATAAAATGGAAAAACACTTCTTTTTTTTGTAAAAAAAAAAAAAACACCCTATATTGTCAAAATTTTATCCCCAATGGACTCCAAAAATTCTGGGAAACTGTCATCTGGAGTAACTCATACGTGATATATACATACATTACATACTTACACAAAAATAAGAGTTAAATTTTAAGGATCGATTAAGAATAGTCTAAAACGGATTGCCATGGAGAAAATGTTCGCTAAAAAGTAGATATTCCATTTAAATAAAAGAGGTATAACAAATTTTTGATGTCAAATATTCTTATTTTTTGCCATAAATTCCAAATCTTCTATACAAAATACGCAAACAAATTTGAAATTTTTAAATCGGGTAGCCTAGGGGCAAAAAAGGGTGGTTGTCCCTAGTGTGGGAGTGGATGAAAATTAACTTGCCTTTACGTGTTACAGATTCCCTATGTTTCATAAATATATCTTAAACCGTCTAGATTTTACAACGATAAAAGAAGTATTGAAAATAGAAAGAAAATTTTATTTTCATTGTTCAACGTAGAATCCAAATCTGCAATCAAAAATAGATACTTCAATTTGAATTTTTTAAGTTGGGTGGCCTGGGGGAAAAACGGATGGTGCGTTAGCATGCAAACAAACTTCACTTTGCATGATACAGATTACAGATCCCCAAAGTTTCAATTATATTAAAGCGTTAAAAAGTTAAGAGAGCGGGGAGGGATTTTGGACCACCCTATATGTAGGCTTCAGCAAGGGGGCTGACTGAATTTCTTCCTATCATCTAAGTTAGAAGTTACTAGAATACTTAGCTCTCATAGTTTGACATTTATCCGTTTTTTTTTTTGTTTTTTTTGTTTTTTTTTCCGGGGGGTTTTTACACCCGAAGACTCAGGCCACTTAGGTGGGCCATCGAACAAACCCGGGTTAGGGACCACATCTTCACACAAGTGTGAAGATGTGGTCGTTAACCATGACTCCCCTCCCGGTTGCATTACAACCAGGAGTGTCATCATCATGGTTTCCAGGCCGAAACCTGGTGGCGCCACTCTTTCGAGAAGCTTCCCATTTATTTATACAATGCTGGGTTGACATTGAGCGGGGGGCCCGGTCAGGGAATCGAACCCAGAGCTGTGGTTAGAAGCGGTCACCCTTCCATCTACTAACCCTGCTCGAGGCTGCTTAATTTGTGTTATCACACGGCAAGCGCGCTAGCCTCTGAGTCACCCAGGCCCCGTTTTTTTATCCGTTTCCTTTAACATTTATTTAATTTTATGCGTAATTTCTTCTTCGTATAATTTTTCACACCTGTAATTTTTTTCCGTGTAATTCTTTCCTGACAATATTGTGACACCCTAGCAGGATGCAGTTGAAACACCTGAATTGAAATTAAATTATTTTTGTCAATTTACAAAGATAAAGTTGATAGAATAGCTGATATAGTTACCTGATTATTTTATGATGATGCCTTATGGTTTCTCTGAGACAGAGCCACATGTTTTGGTTAAATTTTTTGTTGTTCCAAAGTCGTCCCTTGTACTTGTTGATGGCCGATTCTTTGATACCCATCCTTCTCATGGCTCGGACTTCCAAGCACTTGACTTTACCGTTCAGTATTTTTAGCTGGTGTTCTAGATGTAGCAGCATCGTATAGCAACCGAGATCCAATGCAACTACACCCATACACGTAAACCATGCTGCGGTAAAGATAAAAACCGTCGCTATAAAATAACCGATATAGCTCTCATCAGTTTCAAATGGTATGTACAGCATAAGCGGCAAATTATGATTATAATTACCCAAAATGTCAGACTGAATAAACGGAGTCGATACCACGTAAAAACCTATCGAGAAAAACAAATACCCGTTATATATCTTGGTTACTTTTTTAATATAAATATTAAATTGATTGTTATCTTTGATCTCGCGAGCTGTAGTTGCTTCGTTTTCGTACACGTAACAATCTGTGCCGACTACGTACAGCATCCGTCTCAAGCTTTCCAGGTAAATTACAGCGATTAGAATGCTCAATTCAATACCAACGATAGCAATCAACACGAAAGCCGATTCGAAGAAAATGGTTAAAAAATCAACGTTAATCAGCATCGTGTACGTGGCAACACTAGATAATAAAATCCTGTTTATTATACCGTAAACGGCTACCGCTTTTTCAAGCTTATTTCCTAGAGGTAGGAAGTACACCCCTACAAGACTACGGTAAACTGCTTTGATTATTCCAATCTCAACACCTTGGTCTCTAGTCGTTTTATCTACCTTATCGTAGTCATCCATCTAGATACCAAACAATAACACAAAAATTAATAATGGCTTGAAATAATCATGTTACCAAGTAATACCAATATGTAATAACAATAGCCTGGTAAGCCAAAGATCGTTAATACCAATAGCCTGGTAAGCCCAGGACGAGTTCGTTGGACAACTTTATCCGTTCAAGCGTTCATGCGCAACGCTCGAGTTCAAATTTAAAATTGGAATTTTAGGACGGGAAAAAATTCTAACTTTATCTCTTTAATGAGACAAACAACTTTTTTAATTTTTTTTTTTTTTTTTTTTTAGTAAAACGAAAACCGACACTGCTATGAAGAGAAAAAGATCGCTAAATTTATTAAAGCAGACCAAAACGTTTTAAATAAAAAAACGTTTTTATCGATATTTTACGTTCTAACGTATCGATTTTAATAAAACTTTATACACATCGTCTTAAGTACAATTGAAACAGACATGTGAAAAACAGGCAGAGGTTTTTTAGTTTAGACGATTTATATTTTATATTATAATATTTTAATTGGAGTAATTCACCAAAGGAGTGTGATGGCACAGTTCTTTTCTTCTCTACAACCATCTGGTTTAACTATAAACTCATCAAAATATTTTTTTTCTCATTTACATTATATTATTTACTGTAAGACGTTCTCTTCAAAGTTAATAAAATGTTTTTAGCGTATTTTCGAAGAAAATTAAGCAATGGCTTCAAAATTCTTTTAATGCAATTTTTGAAAATTTTCTCCATGAAAATCAGTTATATAGACCATTCTTAATCGATTCCTGAAATTTAACACTTTTTTATGTATGTATTTATGCCACAATATCTCCTCTTAGGATTCACTTAAAAATTTAAAACAAATTTTAAAATGTCAATAATATCAAAAAAAGGATGAGTTCGTTGGCCAGAATTTTTGGAGTTTATGTAGGGGTCAAATTTTGACAATTTAGGGTCAAATATAGCATAATAACGTGTTTTTTCCATTTAACCCCCCTCTCATGTGAAAATATGATAAAAAAAAGTACATGACAACAATTAAAACTAAACAAATTCTAAACCAAATTTTTTCCATACAGGGTGTCCCAGCTAATATGGAACAGCGAAATATCTCCGGAACCATGATCGATAGAAAAATGCGGTTTTCGGGGTTCGATAAAGGCTAAAAATTACTGCTCGCTTACTGTAGCGTACAGCAGAACATATGCTGAACATTTTCTGTGTTCAGCAGAAGTGTGTGCAATTTACAAAATTAAAAAAAAGTGAATAGGAAGCCAACTTTTTAAGACTGGATTTGGATTCTATGGCTAATAATAAATCATTTTTACTCTTGGGATTTTTTTTCTCCGATAAGTCCATATTACAGCTAAACTAATGGATTTAGGAAAATAATTTAAGAGACAAACAATTCTTATTTTTAGTCATAGAATCCAAATCCAATAAAAATAATAACTGTTAAAATAAACTGTTTTAATTTTAATAAAATAACTGGTTTTTTTTGCCTAAAATAGGTGTTCAGCAGGGCTCAAAAAGTGAAAAAAATATCGATAATGAATGTTTATAAGAATGGATTTGGTATGACTAAAAATAAGATTTTTTTTTGTCTATAGTCCATTCACGAGAGGTTCAAAAAGAGGGTCCACCGTGCGTTTGGTGCAGTAAATGATTTTATTTTTTTATGTCCTCAGGCATGATTAGGAGATGTCAAATCCAAATTTGCGCCTTAAAATCGTGGCGCATGACTTTTGGTGGGCTAAAAACCATGAAATTTTTGAAGAAGCTATTACCGGAACAAATATTGCAGCGTAAATCGCAGTACATATATAACAGTTAATAACTGATTGATCAGTTAAATGATGATAATCAAGACTAATGTTGTTATTGTGACACGTTATTATAAAGGAGTTATAAATAAAATAAATTAATAAATAGCCATTTATTGCAAATAAAAAATAAAAATACAAAACTTTAAAATAATACAAAATTTTTGTATTATAAAGCAGTTACCGGGAAGAAAAAAGCTAAAGAATTTATAAAAAGAAGAAAAATTATTGTATTCACATTTTTTTTTACGTATATAAAATGTAACGTAGAATGAAATTATACACTTCATTTTTTAAATAAAAAAATTAAAAGCAATTTTGTCTGGTCCACATGTTCCCTCCGCCAGTTGAAAACCTGATTACCACTGTGATGTTAATAACCTTTGAAAGAAGTAGATGTAATGTACGCATTATTAATAAGACTCTCAACATATTTTTGGGGGAAAGACAACACAGTTTTCCAGGTAAGGAGCATGGCTGGAATTTGGACAGCAGCATTTGGAAGCAGCAGCATTCACTTCAGGATCTGAATATTATCAATACAAGCAAACATTAGCTAAATGAATCGTAACATAGAAAATTGTAAATAAGTCAGACTACTTAAGGTGAGAAATTGTTTTTATCCATTCTTGAGATTTAGTGCTCACCTTGGTGCTCATTCGTTTCTTGCTTTCTTAGCAGTGGATGGGCCAGGCTCAGAGAACGCTGATAAAGGGACCTGGAGTTGCGCTCCATCTTTAGGATCATACATCTCATCTCCTGATTGGTTTAATTCATTAGGAGGTTCGTCGAGGTCTTCATCCATATCCTCCTCCACTTCAATTGATGGGGTGTTATTGCAGGAAACTCCTGCGCAGTACTTGCAGATAGCGCTGCACTTTAGCCCGGATTTTCGGCAAGTGCAAGCACTATTGCAACCTTTCTTCCAGCCACAATGGATCAAGTCCATAAGTAAACGAGAAGCCGGGTCGATCCTCGTAGCCATGGGGCCAATTAGTCCAATATGGTCCATCTTCCATCACCATTCAACTGGATTCAGCTGGTTCCCCAGCCAACTCTGCACCTGGTGGTAGGTGCGCAGGGAATGAAGTTCAGCAGCATCTTTAGAGGGTGGTAACTTGGGCAGGCTTACCTTTCCGCTCATCTTCACAAACATGCTGAACCTCAAGTCGTTGATCACCTGATTCACATCTGCCATTGTGCCGTAAATGGCTTTAAAAATCTGTTCACCAACTAGGCAGATTTCATGTTTAGTTGCTTCGGCATTGCAGAAAACTAAAGCATGTTAATGCAAATCAGGGGATCAGTAACAAAGCTTTGTTTTTCCATGGCCGAATGGTGAGGACGTGGTGTAACATCCAGTAAAAGAGCGGGCAAGGAATAGATATTTAGGGTCATACAAATATGATGAATCGTATTTCCGCTGCTACTAAAAATATAGAAAAATATGAAAAATGTGCGCTCTGCTGGGCTATAGAAAAGAAGATTAGAAATTTGATGTGATTTACTGGGAATCCAAATCGGCGGCTAATTCCTGTCACGGGGAGAATTTTTTTTTAAACATTTTGGGTGGGGTATCAAATAAAAGGAATTGAAGATTAGATTACAAATATATATAACACTGTGGGGTTGTGTTTTATTTTCCGCGCCATTTTGTCAAAAAAAAAAAAAATTGTGTCCCTCCAACCCCCTATTATACTATAGAAAAACCCCCTATACTCTACCCCTACCCCCTATACTCTAGAAAAAAACACGTTATACTAATTTTATGTTCACAATACAAACGAAACCCTTTTTACGTGAGACTTCAGGCCTAACCCATTTATTCATTAAACATTTAGGTTGAACTGCAGTGTACGATGCCCCTACTGATAACACGTAATCTCAGTATCGATCTCTTTCGAGACTTCATATATCGATATATCTTGTCCATTAATACTTTTGGCTGCCGCTAGTTGCGCTGATGCTTGTACTCTTGTCATTTTGAACTTTGAATTTATTTTAAATTAAACTCGAGTAATATTCCACCAGTTGCGCTTCAGTACTCAGCCTGCCTTGTCTTAGTCACTCGTGCTAGCTCCAGTCTTCTAATAAGTTCTTCTCTTTTACGTTCTGTCCCTTAAAGTTGATGCAGGGGATTTGCTGATTTGCAGGGGTTTGACTTTTTAAACGGTATGGAAGTCAATTTGGATTTTTTTGTATGGTTTGCGTCATTCGAGTGCTGAGTGATTTCATTGTACACCGGATCGAACACAGAAGTTTGTTTGTTTGAGTTGAGTGTGTCTTCCAATATATTCGTGTTGGCATATCGATATATAACGTCACCATAACTATCGATACTACCGACTTTCGATATCTACCGACTTTCGATAGGGGCACCGTACACTGCAGTTCTACTAATATATATTCATATTATTCATATTAATATATTAATATTAATATTATTCATTAACTATTGTAGGATCACGAAAACAGTTAATTTTTGACAGAGTGGAAACATCGAAAATCTAGGGTGGGGAGCCAATGGAAGATTGAGATTTTGATATCTAGAAGGTTTGACCAACTTGGCAAAAAAAAAACATGTGAGACTCTCACGCATTAGAAGTGAAACTTATTCTAGAAAAAGTTGGTTTTATGTTCCCTCCTACATTATATGTATTAAGACGGTCACGTTTACAGAAAAAATATAAGTAATCAAATGACTTTTATTCGTAGGTGTAACGGTTTTGGAGATAACCTCAACTTACATTCTTATTTATCATGAAACATGGATTCCTTTTTACACCTCCTAAGGCCCAATTCACACACTAGTGGCGTGGGTCTAGCGTGGCGCTGGTTTTTGCCAACTCTATATGCCAACTTATGGCCAAATGTTCACTGGTATGGCGTGGTATATGGTGGCAAGTGGTGCCTCCAGCACGCCACTCCTACGCCACTCGTGACTTATCGAAGTGGCGCGCCACTTGCGAACAATTCATTTCTTTCTCTGGTCTTCCTTTGTTTTCTATCTTCTTGTGTCGGAGTGGGGTGGCAGAGGCATCACTTGCCACCATATACCTCGCCATACCAGTAAACATTGGGTCATAAGTTGGCATATAGAGGTGGCACAAACCAGCGCCACGCCACACGCCACTCATGTGTGAAATGGGCCTAAAGTGGTGTGGAAAGACGTCCACGTTTCATTATAAATAAGAGGGTAAATTAAGGTTATCTCCAAAACCGTTACACCTACGAATAAAAGTCATTTTATCTTTTTTTTAGGAAATGTTCTAAGCAACAAATTTGATTACTTGTATTTTTTCTGTAAACGTGACAGTTAATGAGATATTCATAAAAAACCGATTTTGATTACCTTTGACCCCGCATAGTTCTTTTAGCGGCACTCGGATCAATGGGGACTTTCGACATTTTGTTTAGAACCGCAATATTAAGGTTCATGCCAAAATTCAGCTTTCCCCTAATTTTTCCGAAGTTTAGCCTTTTTTTGTCTAATTGCACTGGACTATAATACAATATTAAAAAATAAATAAAAAAAATAGTAGAATAATTAATAAAATATTTGCATAAAATTTTAGCGAATAATAGGAGTGATAGGAGAGGTAGAGACACGAACGAGGTGGGGTTCGATTCCACGGCGTGACGCTCTGATTTATATGGCTCACTACTGATCACATCATACTCGCTTCGGCTGCAACTCTCTACCGCGGGGCGTACAAAGGGCCTAAGTGATGGCCTAATTGCAAGGTTCGAACAAGTGGTTCGACATACCCGTTCTAGTAGGAAGTACTAGACTACTACTACTACTAGCGAAGAATAAAGAAAAAAACAGGAAAACAACATTTATATGTATATATTACCTATCAAGATGTATGATAATACGCTTATATACCTATTCTGTGTTAGGAAAATCATCTACTCCTGTGGTCTATTGGCCACAAAAAACGCCAGAGGTCGATGGTATATTCAGAGGTCGATGGTTCGAAACTCGTCCAGGTGAAAGATTCTTTACAGGTAAATCAACTGCCAACTTAGACCAGCAATTAATAAAATATCTCTTACTTGATAAAACTTACAACTTCACATCTGAAATGTTTCACTTGGACGAGACTCGAAACGCGATCTTGAAACGCGAGACTCGAAACGTAAGACTCGAAACGCGAGACTCGAAACGTGAGACTCGAAACGCGAGACTTGAAACGCGAGACTCAAACGCGATCGAAATCCGATGTCAATTTCATCCAAGAAAATTTACTCTATCGCGGCTAAAAAAGTTTCACTTCAAAAATTTCCTGGCGGGGATGTTGCAACCCTCAGGATAATTGTGTAAGGCTAGTACACACTTCGCCACCCGGTAGCGCCACTCATTAAAGAAGGGAAAAAAGACGTTTTTGGATGCATCTAATAATGTCAGACAAAAAGATTACTAGTTTTTCATACAGTGTACCCCCGTATCAAAGAGGAATAACATTTTTAAATTTTTACCGAATTTCGCGTGGAACTTTCTACGATTTTCTTAGAATATTGAAAAACAGTATGGGCCATCAAAAACTCTTATATGAAGGATGCAGTTGGCCCCTGATTTTATTTCCCCTAGATTTGATTGAAGGAGTTTGGGCTGAGTGGCAGAGACATGGGTGGCACCGTGTGACGGGCTCAATTAAGAACAATGGGCTGACCGGGTGGCGCAACCTGTAGGTGGCGGCTAGACCGTGAGACGGTCGATCGGGTAGTGCCACCCGGCGGGTGGCGCCACCTCATGTGGCAGGTTCCATTCTATTCTCATTGACGACCGGGTAGCGCCACCCTGGTGGCGAAGTGTGTCACCCCCCTAATGGCATAATTTTTCCCTTACAGCCGTAAGAATTATAACTATCTTCTTGATTCTACAGTAAACTAATTTAAATATTTTTATATTTTTAAAACATACTATAATTAAAATACTTACAATACGTGCTTACAGCAAAACAATTTTTTTTCAATAATACAATAATTTTAATCGCAAAGTAATCAAGTATATGGGTAAAGTGTATAGAAAATGGAAATGTAGGATTTGGAATGAAGAAATGAGATACACAATAAGTGAAACAATTCTACCTAATTAATTATTTATTTGTAAAAATTCTATAAATCTGTTGTTGGGCCAGCAATTGACGAACTTATATTTTAAGTGATATATAGATTTAATAAATAACTTTATGCATTCAAGATAAACAAAACAAAACCAAATCTGTATTACTTCTGATAGTTTTGATAAGTAAACACTAAAACAATCAACTTTATCATTTCAATTAGTACAGATTATCAACAATTCAACATTTATCAGGGTTTTTTTTATATATATTATTTATTTCGTTTTTGGCTGGCGGTGATGTACTTTTATCACTTTTTTTTAATGTTGACTGTTGGTGATACACTACATTAAATAACTTTCTTTTAAGGGGTTTAATTATTCAGAAAGTGCCAAACATTTATAACTGTTATATTTTCATTTAGAAATCAATTTAAAAAATGAAAGTAGCATAGTGGGTATTTAGAAAGTATTTTGGGATGTTTGCAAAAAAGTTTGAATCAAGATAAGTATGGGTTTAGTTTAAAGTTGGGTTTATTTTGAGTTAGGGAAAGTCCTATTGAATAAAATAGCTTTAGTGATAGATAAATACTTTTCTTTTGTAAATATAAAAAACAACAACTCGTTTATCGTTTGGCGTGCCAAACGATAAACTTATTTTTTATTAAAAAGTTTCATTGTTCTTCTGCTACCGATTTATATTTGTAACAATGTGTTTAGGGGTGCTATGTGTTGAGGTAATAATTCTGGGAGGGGGAGTATGACACCTTTTTTTAGGTATTACAAAACACGTAAGAAAAAATTTTCTGTCAACTACGTATAGTGTGGCACATGGCTTCCTTTACGTTAGATAACGCAGCGTTTCTTAACTGCCTGTCCGCGGACAGGTACAGGTCCGTAGAAAATTTTGACCGGTCCACGGAAAAAGTTTGGGCTGTTAGGGAAAAGAATAAAAAACATTAAACATGAAAAATAAAACAAAATACTAAAATATAATTTCAAAGACATCTGCGTATTATT
Organism: Gerris buenoi; assembly: GCA_001010745.2. Lineage (NCBI taxonomy): Eukaryota > Metazoa > Arthropoda > Insecta > Hemiptera > Gerridae > Gerris > Gerris buenoi. Next base: position 1,026 of record KZ653915.1, on the reverse strand, counting down.
GGCTTATGATAATAGAGGAAAATTTTGGTTTAGAATTTGCATGGGTGAAAAAAAAAAAAAAAAAAAAAATTGGTACACAAGGGTACGGGGTACAAAATTCAAAAAAATAGTATTTACCCTTCAAGATACATTTCGTTAGAAAGCTCTTTAAGAGTACAGTAATTGTTGTTATGTACACTTTTATCATATTTTTATATGAACGGGAGGTAAAATTGAAAAAACATGTTTCTATGCTATTTTTGACCCTAAATGGTCAAAATTTGACCCCTTAATGGACTCAAAAAATTCTGGCCTAGAAAACTCATCCTTTCTTTTGATATTATTAACATTTTAAAATTTGTTTGGAATTTTTAAGTGTATCCTAATAGTACGTTGGGTACACCAAAAAAAGCTGCACTTTTTGATTGGAATATGCCACTTTGTGTGGGCATAGTTGATGCCCAGAGGTAACTTTTCAGATAGGGAGCCACTTCAAAATCCGTGCAAAGGCGTGCCATTGCAAAATCCAAAATCCGTGCAAAATGGCGGCCATTAAAGATGGNTTTTTTCCTACGACCAACAGTTTTGGAGCTGTAGGGTTGACAAAATACAGTATTTTTAAAAATAAAATTTATTCACATTTTTTTGTTAAATAACATTTTATTGAATTATTTTAAGATGTTGAATGTTGATATTTTAATAATGTTGTCTATCCTCACAACATTATTAAAATATCAACATCATTAAAATAATTAAATAAAATATATTATTTATCATAAAAATGTGAATAAATTTTATTTTTGAAAATACTTTATTTTGTCGACCCTATAGCTCCAAAACTGTTGGTCGTAGGAAAAAAAATGCATGGGAACATTTTTGTTTGAAATTTTATCATAACTTTTATCATAAATGATCACAACTTGTTATTGGAAGTGGTTTTGGCTCATTTCTTAAAATAAACAATTTTTCTGTTTTTTGTTTTATTTTTACGATTACAACAGAACTATTATGTCTGCGGGCTTGTTTTGTGCTTGTATAAAAGCCAAT
>KZ653914.1:1914-39750 GCA_001010745.2 Gerris buenoi | reverse complement strand
GTTTTACATCAATAGATTCAGTAATCCTTCTATCATATTCATTTTAATAGACACGCTTTTTATTTTTTCATAGTGTTCATGTATCAATATAGGCTTATTCTTTATTTATTTAAAGTTTTTTAAAAAAAGGTTTTTTTTTTATGATCTGTTTGAGTTAAAAATTTACCAAGCTGGATATTGGTAGGTTATACCAGGTACAAGGTGATGGGAGGTTATATTAGGAATGTGTCACAAGGTGTTTGGCGTTGACGTCATAAATATTTCTAGAATTAATCAATTCTCTCCATTGGATTACGCTTAAACCAAAATAGTAAAAAGGAGACTTTCAGAACAAAAAAGGATTTTCTTAAAAATATAATATTTGTATACTTTATTTACGAATTTATACAAAATAATTACTGACGGATAACATAAAATTAAAAACAAATAATAAGAAGTGTTAAGTTTTGAAGATTGAAATTTAAACCAGTTGAAAAGTAACTAATCAAGTTAGAGGTAAAACCTCTTCTTAGAATGCATCAGAAGTTGTGAGAATCTCAAGCACTAATGAAGCTAATCAGCATAAAGTAGCAAAACTACCGTCTTCACTTGGAGAAGATAATTATATGTTAAGAACAAGAATAAACTAGAAAGCTTAAATAACTTAAGTTTAACTTAGCCCAAGAAATTAACCTGTAAAATGTTAAAATATCCCTACTTAGGTTTACAAAAAATAAAGGTTTACTTACGATCTAAACGTAGGTAATTAAGATAAAAGTATAAGTCTACTTACTGCTTCGGTGTGAATGGGATGAAGTGCGAATAGAAGTCCCGCTGTTAGATGCATGTTGGGATCTAGCAGTGCAACCGTACAAGACACGCGAGTGAATAAAAGAGTACATAACACGTGGAGAAGTACGTTAAACAAGTGGAACCAGATTACTTCCAGGCCTCCAAATAAATAGTTTAATCTGTAACATAATACAAATAATATTTATTGTTTAATATGTGTCTTAGAAGAAATATTATTATATTAAATAGATAAATAGACGTCACTGGATTAGAAAAAAAATCAGTCTGTGACAACTCAGACTAATTTTCTTATATACAAGTACACACAGTTAGTTGGTCCAACATTTTCCATTTATTATTTGTTTCGAGTTTTCGTAGTTAAATTGAATTATTATTTAAAATTTTATCAAAATGTTTCTTAAAAAAAAATGTCTCCACACGAGGAATCGAGCCCTGCCTTTCACTATCTGCATTTAAAGCTATTTTCTCTGAAGCTATAAACGATTTACATATATCATCAGCTTCGTTTAAATTAGCTATATTTTACAATTTTTTAATCAAATTTGTCGCACCGTTTTCGAATTTTTTTTTTTCAAGTTTTTTCAACATTTTTAAGGAATAGCCCCTCTATATTTATATCTAAAATATAACGGTGTGTGATTTTTCTGAACATGTATGCGAAATTTCATCAAAATCGGCCCAATATTTTAGGCTCCACATGTGGCCCCTTGAGTCCAATAATATGTTTTTTGAACAATATCTAAATCTGACATTGTTGAAAATCGAAAACAAAAAGTTTTTGGGATCTGGGACCGAGATTATATTAGAAAGTTAGTTTGAGTTGTCTCGAACCAATTTTTTTTCTTAGTGGAAATACTTCATCAAAAAAATATACTATACATATGCTACCTAGTCAGCATATCTTATTTATTAATTTATAAAAAATTAAAGCTAAAACCTTTCCCCTAAACATTTAGAAAAAGAATGTTTCATAAAACGCTATCAGTTAAGACTCTTAACAGAAAATATATTAATTTAGCCAACATTCAGATTACAACAGCTTACGTCACAATACAAAAAAAGTACNACGCTATCAGTTAAGACTCTTAACAGAAAATATATTAATTTAGCCAACATTCAGATTACACAGCTTACGTCACAATACAAAAAAAGTACAATACAAGAAGTAAAAAAAAACAACTTAAGTTCGTGAAATGTAAAACAACGAATCAAACAGTAACAATGTCCGAAAATACCACTGCATATTAATTGGAACTTGTGGACTTCGATGAAGGATTTCTACCTCTTTTTATAGTATACAATAACATTAAAAGAAAAAAAATTCCAGGAGCCTTAAATACTTTGCGTGGTGCGAATTACTCATTCCAAAGAATTTATCTAAACATTAATTAAATGAATATAATAAAAATAACACTAATTTTTAAGCCAGTTAAGAGAGACACTTTATATAGAATTCAGAAACATATTTAAAGGCACTCCCAAATTTGCTAATTTAGTTCTAATAAATGTTTAGTATCTGACCATAAATATTTTCGGAAAATGATCCTTCAAAGATGAGATGATAATATAAGCAGTCTAAACTTTCAGTCTTTTTCTGTGGCTTGGATTGAAAGATGTTACACTTCATGTACAAGTTCTATTTGTCGCTAAATTGAAAGTCCAAAACAAGTAAGAGTAAAACAAAATAGTAATATTTCTTACTTAAATCGCAACATGTAAACTTACACCCAGGAGAACATAGCCACGAACATAGAATAACTTCTTTCGCAATCTTTTTGAGACATAATGGAATACTTTTCTCTTAATGGGGAAACTGCAACTGAAGTATATCCTATAAAATAACCTCTGAAAAAATTTCTGTTTTTATTTTAGTATGGTAGAAATTTTGAAAAAACCCGTTAAAAAAAAAAAGAATCCCTGTACTTATAAAGCAAGCGTTGAATTTACTGTTACTCCCTTAATAGGAAGTTTTTAGAAAAGATCTGATAAAGGAATCTGAAATTCGTCGAGTCGTTGGCAGAGTGAGCTGCAGAACTGTGTGCTTTTCTCTAGCTAAAGATTTAACTGGTTGATAGGGGGTTCAATTATCCCCTGATGGATGAGGGTTTTACGATATGGCTCACTGCGGCCACCCCCGAATAACTCCCTCTATCCCAACATGAAATTATCTATCCTTGATAGCTATAAAAACTTACAATAAATCAACTTTTTTAATAGATGGTTATCTATATATTATTATTATGCCTTACTTTTTTCCCTATATGTCAGTGAGGAATGGTCTAATACAGCCAAATTATCCTTTATATAGAGGTATCCTAGAGGGAGAGACCACGTTCTAAATCTAACCACTGCGATAATTCTCCTCTCTTCGTTTTTCCCAGAGATCTAGTTATAAATCAATGACCTTCTCACAAAGAAACACCTTTGCACGTAAGATCATGATAAATGAACATTGAATGGAAGATATACGCAGCTGATTGTAAGAAATATATACAACAAGCAAGAAACTCTAACCAAGCCCTCAGATTTCGTATATTCAAGCATTAACATAATGGAATTTCTCTCCATTTCAATTTAATCTTAAAAATAACTAGTCGTGACAATAACATTAATTCTGATTAAAATAAACAACTAAAATAATTTAAAAAGTAATGCTAACGTTTCAAGGAACTTACAAGTATACACGTATTAGGTAATATTAGAACACCCTCAGTTTGTCATATACTCGTACTCGTACATAACATTATATTTGTATTGTGATGACACANTATACACCTCCTCTCAACTTCTCCCTTACCTCTCTAATCACCCTCACTCTTTCTACACGTAGTTTAGTATCTCACTCTCAAAGCGCCCTCCTTTCTCCCCCTTTTACTCCTATCGCGTTCTTTCACGCAGGTTTATTGCACTCTCACTGAACTCGTTTGTTTACAAAATTTTTTTAATATTATAGATAGATAAGTAACGAAAATTTTTAAGCCAGTTAGGAGAGACAATTTATAGAATTCAGAAACATTTAAAGACACTCCCAACATTGCTAATTTAGTTCTTTCTATTTTCATTTTATTAATAGATGTTTAGTATCTGACCGTAACTATTGTCGGACAATGATTCTTCTATGTTTAGATGATAATTTAAGCAGTCTAAACTTTCAGTTTTTTTCTGTGGCTTGGATTGAAAGATGTTACACTTCATATACAAGTTCTATTTGTCGCTAAATTGAAAGTCCAAAACAAGTAAGAGTAAAACGCAGAATAGTAATATTTCTTACAAATCACAACATATAAAATTACACCCAGAAGAACAGTGCCACGAACATAGAATAACTTCTTGAGGCATAATGGAAATTGCATATTGGAATACTTTTCTCTAAAAAGGGGAAACTGCAACTGAAGTATATCCTATAAAATAACCTCTGAAAAAATGTCTGTTTTTATTTTAGTATGGTAGAAATTTTGAAAAAACCCGTGCTTTTAAAAAAAAAGAACCCCTGTACTTATAAAACAAGCGTTGAATTTACTGTTACTCCCTTAATAGGAAGTTTTTAGAAAAGATCTGATAAAGGAATCTGAAATTCGTCGAGTCGTTGGCAGAGTGAGCTGCAGAACTGTGTGCTTTTCTCTAGCTAAAGATTTAACTGGTTGATAGGGGGTTCAATTATCCCCTGATGGATGAGGGTTTTACGATATGGCTCACTGCGGCCACCCCCGAATAACTCCCTCTATCCCAACATGAAATTATCTATCCTTGATAGCTATAAAAACTTACAATAAATCAACTTTTTTAATAGATGGTTATCTATATATTATTATTATGCCTTACTTTTTTCCCTATATGTCAGTGAGGAATGGTCTAATACAGCCAAATTATCCTTTATATAGAGGTATCCTAGAGGGAGAGACCACGTTCTAAATCTAACCACTGCGATAATTCTCCTCTCTTCGTTTTTCCCAGAGATCTAGTTATAAATCAATGACCTTCTCACAAAGAAACACCTTTGCACGTAAGATCATGATAAATGAACATTGAATGGAAGATATACGCAGCTGATTGTAAGAAATATATACAACAAGCAAGAAACTCTAACCAAGCCCTCAGATTTCGTATATTCAAGCATTAACATAATGGAATTTCTCTCCATTTCAATTTAATCTTAAAAATAACGAGTCGTGACAATAACATTAATTCTGATTAAAATAAACAACTAAAATAATTTAAAAAGTAATGCTAACGTTTCAAGGAACTTACAAGTATACACGTATTAGGTAATATTAGAACACCCTCAGTTTGTCATATACTCGTACTCGTACATAACATTATATTTGTATTGTGATGACACAAATATCCGACATTATTGTGAAGTCTCTACAATGGGTTTTAGTTTTTGACCTCCGCATGATCTCTAAAGGTCAAATTCTTTTAATGATTTAATATTGTAGTCTATCACTATCAAAACTAAAGTTCGTAACGCTCAATACCTTATCTATTCTTCGTTCAAATGTATTAATTTATATCATGCTATAGCTATAGGTATTATATTAGAATTTTTTTAAAGTGATCAACTAATATCTATCCTGAACTGGGTTGTCCCAATGTATTAAAGTGGATCTTTCTCTGTCTGAATGGTTGTTTGAATTCGAAGCAAGAGGGTTGACAGTCTGCCACACCACAGCTTGCTTTCAGAACTCCTCCGGGAACACTACGAGGTTTGCCAATCAAAGTTTTGTTCTGATTGAATTCCCCAGACGTCGAAACACATTTACAGGACGAAATACTGGGAAAGTAACTCTATCAAATATGGCGAAAACTACCGATTGAGTGATTTCATCCACAATCTAACTCTGAAATCTAATTCTATTGATTAAATCTAAATGTTCACTTATGAATATCGCTACATAGGATAATTTATTATCCTATATTATATAAAATAACATAATGTATTTTGAAGGGGATAATACACAATATCTTTGTATTCTTGCGCCGAAATCTTATACAAATTGAATTTGATGCATGGTGAATAAATATGCGTTTATTTTTGTCTTATCTTACACACATTAACCTGATAATTTGAAGTATAATATGTTTTATTATATTATTATGTTAACCAAAAAGAGGAAGAGATGAGCCAAATTATGTTAAGGAATATTGCAATATCACTACAATAATTTAAATAAATATATTTTTTTCCTAAAATATTCAACATATAGGTCAATCATCAAAATTTCGTAACTGTTGCCTGCCTATCAAAACAGTGTGCCAAAAAACTATGATTCCTACAAAATATAAATATCTGTTTATGATACAACTCATACAAAACTTACTTATGCACGAGTCCATAATTACTTGGTTAAGTGTTTTCCATTTATTAGTGTCTTTAAAGTTACAGTTACAGCTTTATAGTTACATTTAATTATTGTTTAACATTCCATCAAAATTTACCAAAAAAACTTTTCCCTTCCGGGGAATCGAACCCGGCCTCTCTACCTTTGTGATTCTATGGCTATTTTCATAGGAACTATAGATTTTTCCTGGGAAAAATAATACTTGTATTGCAAGATTTGCATTTAACCATTTGGTATTAACTACATTTTAGAATTTTAAAATTATAATCGTCGTAACCGTTTTCCAGATATATTTTTTTATAGAAAAAATAAAGTCTATTTGGAGGGGGTTGCGCACCCAAATTTACAGTTAAAATTAAATTCTTGATTTCTCCTCGGGGTTTGATTTTCTGAACACGAATGTTCGATAACAAATTTTATCGAAATAGGTCCAGTATTCAAGGCTGTGCGTTTGCACAGACTACAGACGATAGACCATTTTTTTATAAACTACTTTGTTGGTCTCTGGGGACTTTTAAGGTCTATTTATGTTAGAAGGGGTTGGGCACGGGCCTAGGACGTGAGGTGTCCGGGTAGAGTGTTTATGCTATACCGAGCCACGTTGGGATAAATTCTCTTTTACATGGGGAAAGGGGGAAATGAGCTAGAAACAATTCTGAACCTGAATAGCCCCANGTAACATGGAATATAACAGGAATTGAAACTTTCATATAATATATAAAATATTCGATCTTTTACTTTCTCTTTCCACCTTATTCCTTCTCCTTTCATAACCCACGTCGTACCCTGAACAACCCATTTTTTCTACCAACCAAACACAAATTTTCTATAGCAAAGAAAAATTAAACTTGAATTTGACAAAATAAGAAAAAAGTTCAATTTTATTTCTTCATATATCTAACACTCAAAAAAATATCAATCTTTTAACGATACTTTATTTTGATTTATACTCTTTTCCTTTCGCTCAATTAAATTGAAGCCAGCAGATAGTTTAAAGTGAACATAAATTAATATTTGAAATAAAACTTCTTTAAACATTTGTAAAAGTAGCCACCCAATGTAACTTGACTAACAGACTTAAATTACCCCGTTTTAATGGAAAATAAACGTAGTTATAGTTGCTGGAGATCCTAAATAGAGAAGATATAACATTTCGAAATTGATTTAGTAAAATTTTCAAAATAATTTATTAATTCCAAATTATTTTAGGTATACAAATTACTTTGTTGGTCTCTGGGGACTTTTAAGGTCTATTTATGTTAGAAGGGGTTGGGCACGGGCCTAGGACGTGAGGTGTCCGGGTAGAGTGTTTATGCTATACCGAGCCACGTTGGGATAAATTCTCTTTTACATGGGGAAAGGGGGAAATGAGCTAGAAACAATTCTGAACCTGAATAGCCCCAGAAAGTTAACGTGTCTCACTCGTGCTCTTGTTTAGCTTTCGATTGGCCGTGTGTGTCGATGTGGCGTGTTGACAATCCAGCGTTCGTGTCCGCGGACACGGCCTGTCCCCTGAGTACTATAAAGGATCCCATGTTAAATATATTTGACAATTCTTGTCTTGGTCCTGTACAGGGCCTGTCCCATGCACGGCACGGTCAATATAAATAGACCTTAAACGTGTGAATTCATCAAAACAACTGAATATTCACGCCATCACAATATCTTAACTTTGTGCATACTACATTCTTATGAGGAAGTAAAAAGGAGTACAACAATTTGAAATTAACATAATATGATAGGTTAGTTTGTTATTAGGTTTGAACTAATATTTTATTTAAAAAAAAAAATAAATGCGAAAACGAAACGTCGAGAAAGAAGATAATGCTACATCAGTTGCGGGAATACCATTAACATATAAGTTCTAACTTATCAAATTAATATTAAATACCAATGTATAGTTAAAGTTCAAGGGTTTAAAAAAACAAATATTTTTATTCAATAATATTTTACAATTCCAGGAAGGAATATAATTAAAATATCATCTTGTTTAGTTACAGAAAAGAGCATGACCTTAAATTAAATACTTTTTTCCACATAAAAAAAACTTCAACAAAATAAATCAAATGTGGAATGGATTAATTTATATCTTTTATATAAAATGACAAGCAATGTAGAAAGTTTTTTTTCTTTTTTTCATGAAAAAGGGATCTTCTTAAATATATATTTGTACAAAGTTTTCGTATGAAAACATTACCTGTATCCACATTATATTACGGTAGAGTAAAAAACCTGTTTAGAACAGTAAGCGTAGAGGTATGCGGGGGGTGAGATGTACAAGAGAAAATTCCACCAGGTATAAATCATTCCGATACTAACAAATCATGGTTCTACCCTCGGCAGGCTTGGACGTGCTTGAGCACGTGACGTCCTTTCTTAAAATGTCTCGAGATATGTGTACCACTACCCTAAAGGAAAATGTAAAGGGCTGGGAAGCAGTTCTCGAAATGTAGCAAGCCCTTACACACTCCAAGTGGCCCCGTGCCGAGAAACACTTTCCGATATATTTAAGACTTATGGCTTTGAACCTCTCTCCCCCCCCCCTCCCCCTGTAACATGGAATATAACAGGAATTGAAACTTTCATATAATATATAAAATATTCGATCTTTTACTTTCTCTTTCCACCATATTCCTTCTCCTTTCATAACCCACGTCGTACCCTGAACAACCCATTTTTTCTACCAACCAAACACAAATTTTCTATAGCATAGAAAAATTAAACTTGAATTTGACAAAATAAGAAAAAAGTTCAATTTTATTTCTTCATATATCTAACACTCAAAAAAATATCAATCTTTTAACGATACTTTATTTTGATTTATACTCTTTTCCTTTCGCTCAATTAAATTGAAGCCAGCAGATAGTTTAAAGTGAACATAAATTAATATTTGAAATAAAACTTCTTTAAACATTTGTAAAAGTAGCCAGCCAATGTAACTTGACTAACAGACTTAAATTACCCCGTTTTAATGGAAAATAAACGTAGTTATAGTTGCTGGAGATCCTAAATAGAGAAGATATAACATTTCGAAATTGATTTAGTAAAATTTTCAAAATAATTTATTAATTCCAAATTATTTTAGGTATACAAATAAAAGGTGAACCATATTATATAGTTGGTACAAAGGGAGCACTTAGAAGCATATTGAAACTTTATATAAGAAATAAATAAATAACAATAATTTTCAAATAACTTAAATTTAACAAATTATGCATCCTGTCTATCTTTTTGTCAGTACTGTTTACGATATCTTGTCTAAAAGTTGACCGATTTAGTTGAAATTTGGTATACATGCTCCTTTTAATAATTCTCGGGCTAAGTTCGTTGAACAGCGTTATTCTTCAAAGAGTTAGTATGCAACGCTCGTGTAAACGTGATCTTTAAATGTAACATTAGTGTTTCTATTCAATAAGACGAACATATTTTTTTTAGCAAAACCAACAGTGACACTGTTAATGTGTAACGGAAGTTATGTGAACCACCTGAAGAACGGACATTTTTTTTATGTCTCCCATTTTAATCATTCCAATAAGAGAAATCTGTGTCAGACGTCAGAGAACATTTTTGGTTCAGTGTCTGTCTGTCTCTTGCTCAATTTTTGCAAAACAACATATCTTTAAAACTACTCGTTTGATGTTAATGAAAATTGGATAGTAGGTCACAATTAGATCATTGATGGTCTTACGTAAGTTTCAACTTTTTGCCCACATTAATTTATCTTCTACATGCAGACACACATTCATTTATTTATCTATAGCTTTAAAAGTGCTTTGGGTGGTTTATGGAAGGTAGCCCTCAGACGGTCCCTTAATAATTATACTGAAAATATACACTTTATATTTTGTTAAAATGTAACTTTTATTTATGTCAAAAAATGTATACAAGTTTAATATTTAATAATTTCAAGATAAAAATAACTTTTTATACACTACGTTTTAAAATGTTCTGTTGAATAATAAATGATTAATATATATTTTTCATTGTTATATAATAATGTAATGTTAGTGAAAAAAATAGTTCCGAATTTATATCTGGTTGTCAGACGTCACTTAATTAATTTATTTGTTTACTTTTCCTTTTTCGCTGTCATTCAATGTTTACCTCTAATAAAAAAACACAAATTTGAAACCCGTCAAATTGAAGATTGCCAAAATAATTGGATGTGACAAAACAAATAAAATAACTTGCGGATTTTTTCCGAACTAACTTTCCATAGAGCAAACTTGCTGAAAACGAATGAAATTCTGCTGAAAAATTAATTAAAGTATTAAAATAATGCATTTTCATCGTGTTCTGAGCTGTTCTGAAAGTTTCAAATGTCTAGCTACTCGGGATGTTAATTAAATTCGATTGCAACATTTGTACCGGACAAACAAACAAACAAGAAACCAAGTTAATAAAAACGTAGTAAAAAAGGGGGAATCATTAAATAAATTAAAAAGTACATCGATAAACTATTCGTGATAGGTCTCGAGGAAGCTATGTGCCACACTAATTAGCAGTATAATATTTAAAAAAGAAGTATAAAAAAAAAAAATGTACTATTCTTTTTTGTAACATTTAACCTCAAGTATACAAATGCAATCTGACAATAAAAGTCATGTTTTAAAATGGATATAGTTTCAGGGAACATTTCCTTCTTTCCTGATGGTATCCCAGGATGAGGCACTTCAACAAAACATTAATCACAAAGCTTCTTACATCTTTATCCCACTTTCCCCTGAAATAATACCTCTAACCCATCTCCCAGTTTTTCACTTAATCCTTTCTCTCTAAATAGGCCTGTTGAGGTTGAACTATTAATTATAAGCATTGATCAGCAATACAATAAATATCCGTTTCCTCACTTTTCACATCCTAATATAATATTAGCAGTTGTTTAATGCTCTTTTTTCTTATCTTTATCCTTATTCTTTTCATTACCTTGCTTACGAATAAAAAGCAAAAAATTATGTGGCGGCAACACTGATTGTTGATTCACGGATGGAAGTTTAACTATCTTATCTTCCTATCCATTCTTTGATGTGGGTCCGATCCGTGTCCCAATGATGTGATTTATATCTATGGTTCGAGGACTGAGCAGGGCGAGGGACACATCCTATGGGGCACTCTTCCCCCACGCGTTGACGCACGCTTATATAGCTTACTAATGACTTAATGACCACACCATACATGGCTTCGGCGGTACAAGGTACCAATGTATGACGTGTGAAGTAGCTGAAACTCTCCACCATTTATTCACCTCATTGCCCTAGGCCGCTAATCCCAGGTTTAAACCACAAGCTCTAAAATTAAACATGGCCAAAGTTTGCAGAAACCGTAGATCACAAAAAACTCAATTTTTTAGTCTCTTAACACTAATTGTTTGAACCCATTATTTATTCCTTTAAATACACTAAGATCTATAGTAGCTCAGAGCGTTTATAATGCCTGTCTGAAATAAAAGTATTTTCCTACTTACTTAAAACTACCTCATTGACATTGATGGCATGATGGATTGATGGACTACCTTTAATACATAGTTTTACAAAACTATTTCCGGCAATCAAATATTAGTGAAGAAGACTTATGTATTTTTTTCGCGGCAGATAATTTCAGGTTTCTGTACGAAATACCAAAAGATACCTTATATTATAACGGCTCTGTCTGTCTGTCTATCTGTCTACCTGTCTGTTTGTCCGTTGGCTTGTTTCAATTCATAAACTAATATAGCTAGAAACATGAACCTAGTACTTAAATTTAAGATATCTATTTTAATGAACTCCAAAGAAATAAGGCAAAATCTTAATACAAAATAACTTTATTTATAATTTACTTTCTTGGTTTTTTATTTGTTTTTTAAATTAATATATACGATTTGGGTAGCGGACTAAGGGAGGGAGGGAGGGACCATAGCGAGGTCGTGTGTACTTACTGGGATTATCGCCCCATGTAAATGTTGACATTGTAAATTCAAACTGGAAAATTCACAGTAAATTCCAACGCCAGTCTTGTAAATATTTGATATTAAATCCGGGCCGTGCCCGACATTTGTGGCAACAAGGGGTTTGGGCAGAACCACCGAAAAATAATCAAATCTCTCATTTATTTTAGTATATTGTTTTTTTTATATACCTACATAACATTTTATACTTTTTTTTTGTATTTTAACATTTTAATATAGTTCAAGCTAAGGGCGTGTGAGAGTAAGATTTAATAGAAGAAAACCTTTGACAACTGGCCATGCTGAAACACTCGAACAAACCTTTGGTAAAAGTACAGTAAAACATCCAGAATCCAAAAGGTTCACTACCTAAACCTAAAAACGAGACTGAAATGTTATTTTCAATCTTTAAAAATTTGTAGACTTTAGACCAATTCCAGAAATCTATGATTCCTTCGAGGAGCACCATATTAATTGACTTCATATTACAAAGAGCCAAACGTGGTTATCATGTCAATGAGAAAAAACGGTAGTAATCTAACCACCCTCAATATAGATTAGTTTGCCAATTAGTATGGCACAATGATTGGTTTATCTTCCACATGTTCACAACCATACATTTATTTACTCCAAATCTTTTAAAATTTGGAAGTATGTATTGCTAAGTTGATATTTTTATTCAATTCAAAAGCAAAAAAATCTTTAACAGATTTAAACAAAAAATAATTAAATAAATTAGAAAATAATAGGCCGTAAAAGCAAAACATCATTCCAGAACGCGATAGGACAATGTGCCGAACTAATTGGTAATTTATTATTAGAATTAGATGATAATCCACGTGTTAATATATTCAATTAAAATCACAATCCTAATCTTTCTTTTCCTTTAAAGAGCATGATAAGGTTAGTAGAAAAACTGGGAAGTAAGTACTGAACCGACTGAGATTAATTTAAGGCTCAGCATGCGCTCTACATCAACTACAAATATAACACGGGTAGAAATAATAGGCTGCAATCTGCCATTTAAATTAGATTTTACTAAGAGTGACACGTCAAAAGCAACCAACATAAGTAAAGATTAATTTGCGTTCCCACTTACACACACATACAGGGTGGGCAAAAAAAAACAAAAAAAAAACCGATACTTTTTTGAACACTTATAGCTCAGATTCTGTAATAGATAGATATATAGGGTTTGCGGGGTCTGAAAACTCCATTCTTCTACTTAGTCCAGTCAAATTAGCTCAAAATGGCGTCGTATCTTGCATTAAATCATGTAGTTCCAATTTTTTCAGGGATGTGTAGAGGATGGTCCCCTGAACAACGCCTAATAAAGTNAAAAAAAAAAAAAAAAAAAGTTTTGTGAATTTCTCTTATAGTTTTCTCAGTTTGAAATATTTTGGTGAAGTAAACTAAATTAATACTTACAATCTTTAAAACATGTATCATTCGTTTAATTTTCGAAATAAGTTATTTAAAAAATTTAAATCAGAGTACTCTCAATAATTTTTTTATACAATATTTTTTTAAAACATTTTTTTAAATAAGTTTTTTATTTTTATAATATTTTTTTTCTGATGAAGTTAAAAGCAAAGGAATTAAATAATTTAATAAACGTAGAAATGCGATGAAGTTAAAAACTCGAATGCCAAATGGATCAGAAAATGAAACTTCATAGAAAAGAGGTTCAATTTATACATTAGATTCTATGAACATTATATGTAGATCGGATTTTTCGATCTGAATTTTCGAAAGAATAAATTAGCATGTATTCTTAAATGAAGCGTGAAAATATTGAATTTATTTTCTCACCAGTTAGCTCTCAATTTCAGTTTAATAGTTGGTAATATCTGGAAATACTTTTTAATCTGGTAAGAGGAAGGAAAAAAATGGTTCAAGTGAAAATTGTTTTTTGGCATAGGGGTTCGGTAAACGGTGGTAAGGTTGATATGTATGGGACGTGTGTCGTGTGACATATTCTCTATGTCGGACCAAGGGGTTAGATATGTGTTGTCGCACTCCAGGGCGGTGTCACAGTCCCCCTGCTGTACTTTCCCTATACTCCCTCTGACCGACCTACGAGAGGAAACCTAACGCCCTCCTCTTGGTAACCTTCCAAATCTAAACCCCCACCGATGAATAAGGTCCACTAGATTAGCCTGATTTACCTCCCTTCCCTCTATCCCCTCCCAATTGGTTTGTTATGTTGGCTTAGAACTCTGGCCCCGAGGGGAAAAGAGCGAGTGAATGCATACAGAGCGTAGGAAACCCTTAGTATCTGCCGCTGTCCCGTCTAAAGGGCCGACCCTGTACCCTGTTGGAGCTTGGCCAAAAACTTCTCCAAACTTGGACCTCCTCCTCCCCCTTCCCTCCCGATAAACATTTAATTAGTCAATATTAACCGCGGGCAAATAAAATAATAGAGATTTACTGCTGAAAGTTGGTCAATTTCAAAGAAATTAATGACTCTTTTTACACGATTAACTTTGAAGCCGGTACAAATCAATGCCTCCATAATATTGTTAAGATGTATAAATATTTATTTAAGATAAATTAGGATAATTTGTTCAATATTCTTACATATTTAGGCACTTATCTCAAAAAGGACCGGAATGCAGTTTAGTTGCTGGCTTGGCCTCCCCGCCGCCTTACTACTACTACTTCTACTGATAGGTAATTATCTCGTGATTAATAATCATGACATCAAACATCTCTGAAGCAAGCAACGGTAATCTTCGACAAATGTTTAGTCCGATGGTGTTCAAATTCTAATCGACTTAGGAGGGTATATTGTATTAGAGATTGTAGAGATTGTGCATGGAAATGGAAGCATTTTCATCATTCTGAAGAACAATTTTTTTTTTACTCTTTTTCTTCTTGGTTAGCCATTACATCCTGGTGCCGCGATAACAATTTGCCTCCACGAGTCTCGGAGCTATGTTTCTCTAAAATCCAATTCTAAACACAGAGGACACGGGGATCGTTCTCTACATTATTTTGCCACCCACATTACTTCTATGTTTCCAAATTGAAAAATTCCTTGACAGAAATCCCAGAAGAAATTCAGACATATGGGAACATTTTTTTTTTCCGAATCACCATATCTGAAAAAGTACTCATCCGATTTTAGGTTTCTGTAGAAAGTAAAAAAGAAACCTTATATAACGGCTCTGTCTGTCTGTCTGTCTATCTGTCTACCTGTCTGTTTGTCCGTTGGCTTGTTTCAATTCATAAACTAATATAGCTAGAAACATGAACCTAGTACTTAAATTTAAGATATCTATTTTAATGAACTCCAAAGAAATAAGGCAAAATCTTAATACAAAATAACTTTATTTATAATTTACTTTCTTGGTTTTTTATTTGTTTTTTAAATTAATATATACGATTTGGGTAGCGGACTAAGGGAGGGAGGGAGGGACCATAGCGAGGTCGTGTGTACTTACTGGGATTATCGCCCCATGTAAATGTTGACATTGTAAATTCAAACTGGAAAATTCACAGTAAATTCCAACGCCAGTCTTGTAAATATTTGATATTAAATCCGGGCCGTGCCCGACATTTGTGGCAACAAGGGGCTTGGGCAGAACCACCGAAAAATAATCAAATCTCTCATTTATTTTAGTATATTGTTTTTTTTATATACCTACATAACATTTTATACTTTTTTTTTGTATTTTAACATTTTAATATAGTTCAAGCTAAGGGCGTGTGAGAGTAAGATTTAATAGAAGAAAACCTTTGACAACTGGCCATGCTGAAACACTCGAACAAACCTTTGGTAAAAGTACAGTAAAACATCCAGAATCCAAAAGGTTCACTACCTAAACCTAAAAACGAGACTGAAATGTTATTTTCAATCTTTAAAAATTTGTAGACTTTAGACCAATTCCAGAAATCTATGATTCCTTCGAGGAGCACCATATTAATTGACTTCATATTACAAAGAGCCAAACGTGGTTATCATGTCAATGAGAAAAAACGGTAGTAATCTAACCACCCTCAATATAGATTAGTTTGCCAATTAGTATGGCACAATGATTGGTTTATCTTCCACATGTTCACAACCATACATTTATTTACTCCAAATCTTTTAAAATTTGGAAGTATGTATTGCTAAGTTGATATTTTTATTCAATTCAAAAGCAAAAAAATCTTTAACAGATTTAAACAAAAAATAATTAAATAAATTAGAAAATAATAGGCCGTAAAAGCAAAACATCATTCCAGAACGCGATAGGACAATGTGCCGAACTAATTGGTAATTTATTATTAGAATTAGATGATAATCCACGTGTTAATATATTCAATTAAAATCACAATCCTAATCTTTCTTTTCCTTTAAAGAGCATGATAAGGTTAGTAGAAAAACTGGGAAGTAAGTACTGGACCGACTGAGATTAATTTAAGGCTCAGCATGCGCTCTACATCAACTACAAATATAACACGGGTAGAAATAATAGGCTGCAATCTGCCATTTAAATTAGATTTTACTAAGAGTGACACGTCAAAAGCAACCAACATAAGTAAAGATTAATTTGCGTTCACACTTACACACACATACAGGGTGGGCAAAAAAAAACAAAAAAAAAACCGATACTTTTTTGAACACTTATAGCTCAGATTCTGTAATAGATAGATATATAGGGTTTGCGGGGTCTGAAAACTCCATTCTTCTACTTAGTCCAGTCAAATTAGCTCAAAATGGCGTCGTATCTTGCATTAAATCATGTAGTTCCAATTTTTTCAGGGATGTGTAGAGGATGGTCCCCTGAACAACGCCTAATAAAGTCCCATCGATTTCAGGCGCCGCTAGCGGTGGGAGGGGGGGCAAAAGGTCACATTTTTCAGTTTTCGGCGTTTATCTCGAAAACGGTACGTCGCACAGAAAATGTTATTCTATTCAAAATTAAAGCTGATAAAATTTCAAACAAAAATGTACCTATGCATTTTTTTCCTACGGCCAACAGTTTTGGAGCTTTAGAGTCGACAAAAAACAGTATTTTCAAAAATAAACATTTATTCACATTTTATTGTTTACATATTTTATTTGAATTATGTTGATATTTGAATGATGTTTTAATAATTTAGTGAGGATATAAAAATTGTTTTGGGGCTATTAGCTGCCGAAGGGTGTAGGCAGCTAGAGCCTGCAGCTTCTTGAGTTGTAGAGGGGGGGAGTCAGTGCCACAGCGCTCAAACGTGACTTTTTTCAGGTTTTTGCTCATATCTCCAAAACTATTGCTCTTAGGGGAAATTTTTTTATTGAAAATTGAAGCTGATAAAATTTCAAACAAAAATGTTTGAATGCATACTTTACCTACGACCAACAGTTTTGGAGCTATAGGGTCGACAAAAACATATTCACATTTTTTTAAATTTTTTACTACACACTTCGGCAGCTTATAGCCCTAAAAAATTGGTCTATCCTCATCATTAAAATAATTTATGAAAGGGATATGTTATTTTACGTTAAATTTAATTTTTGAAAATACTGATTTTTGTCGACCCTATAGCTCCAAAACTGTTGGCCGTAGGTAAAGTATGCATTCAAACATTTTTGTTTGAAATTTTATCAGCTTTAATTTTAAATAGAATAACATTTTCTGTGCGACGTACCGTTTTCGAGATAAACGCCGAAAACTGAAAAATGTGACCTTTTGCCCCCCCTCCCACCGCTAGCGGCGCCTGAAATCGATGGGACTTTATTAGGCGTTGTTCAGGGGACCATCCTCTACACATTCCTGAAAAAAGTGGAACTACATGATTTAATGCAAGATAAAAACCTAATTTGACTAGACTAACTTTAAATTTCATATTTTTTAACTTAAAAACTATTGGGTGAAAACTATGCAATGACGGTTTGAATTGGGGTCTTAAAAAAAGTCGGGCTAATTCGGATTGTACGTGACCCAGAAATTTTTCGAGTTGGACCTCCACATGGTTTATATACAGGAGGGTTGATTTTCTTCAGAAAATGAGCCGGAGTACCGCGAAGCGGTGCGGAGTGGCTATTAAAAATTCAAGGGTACACAAAATTAAGGTTTTTATTTTAATATGCAGGATTTTATCACCTAACCTCCAAGTGGGGTCACGTAAAATCCGTATTTACCAAAAAGTCGTTGTCCAGGTAGTTTAGAAAACGTATTTAAAAAATAAATAATGTTACAAAAACAAAACCAATGTGTATTTTACAGATTTATTTATTGATATGGTTCAATATGTTCTCCCAGTTCATTTATGACAGCCTGCACTCTCATTCTCCAGTGGAATAAGGCCCCAGCACCAGCAATAGTTGACTGTCGCATATTATCCCATTGTTTGCAAGGAGCGATGGGATGGGGACATCTTGAATAAACGTGTAATTTAGCATTTGATCTTCAATTTCAGGCAACATTGTAGCTAACACATTTTCATGTTTGTTATAAAACTGAGGGACTTCTCCCCCTACCTACAAAGACCCCCCCCCCCTTCTACTGTATGATATTTATTCTTTCAAATCTAGACAACGATTACTACCCGGGCAACGACTTTTTTTAAGAAGTTTTTTAAGTTATTGATATGAAATTTAATAGAAGAATGTAGTCGAAATGCTTTTGCCGGAAATAAAATTAAATCTGTATTTTAAATTAAGTGTT
Organism: Gerris buenoi; assembly: GCA_001010745.2. Classification (NCBI taxonomy): domain Eukaryota; kingdom Metazoa; phylum Arthropoda; class Insecta; order Hemiptera; family Gerridae; genus Gerris; species Gerris buenoi. Next base: position 21,052 of record KZ653914.1, on the reverse strand, counting down.
AAGTAAAATTTAGTTATTATTAATACATTTATATGTTTTTGAAGCAAAAACGTTGTTTTTTGTGAAGGTCATATAGGGATAAAAATAATAAACTGATTCAATCCATCCTGGCTATATTTCGACCCTCAACTTAGGTCATCTTCAAGCCTATAACATAATTGAATAACAAAAGGTGTTTACTAATCATTCCAACAGCTGATACAAGGCAGTAACTTACAATTATGACAAATATTAATAATTTTTCATTTACCTCATACGGTTCCTGATTAAATACAAAAAAATATATTCCATGTCAAAACAGTCAAACTATTGATCATTACCTACATGGTAATTAGTCATAAAAGGCNTCAAAATTGGGGTAATAGGTGTGCGATGAAACTTAAAAAGCAAATAAATTTGACGCCATTTTGTTTTTTTATTATTATCATTTTGGTTTCTGTATTCTTCACCTTAGTTGTTTCTATGTACAAAATTTGGAGAAGATGGAATAACGGTAAGTGGTTCAAAATTGGGGTAATAGGTGTGCGATGAAACTTACAAAGCAAAGTAATATAAGACCAGTAAAAAGTAAATGGTGAAAAAAGTGACAGTAAAAAAAGTAAATCCAGCCCTAATTTTTAACCCTTTAAAATTTAACCGGATGTATAACAATTTTTTAAAAAATAATAAATAAAATTGAACATTTACTTCCCATATTGTGTTACATTGCGGACTTATAGCTTGAATTCGTATTTTTTAATTTTATTTATATATTTTTTCTTGAATTTGTTTTTAAAAAAACAACCCTTTAAAAATGAAACGTAAAATAAAAATTGTGGGCCGTTAGCAGAGCGAAAAAAGGGAAACAATTCGAAAAAATAAATAACTATACTGCTATAAATACCGTAACAAATACAATCAGTTAACGAATATACATATTTATTCTTAATAATACTAAAAAATATTGAAAACAAGAAATGTCTATTTTATAGAAAGAAGTTGGAAAAGAAAGTTATAAATTTATGAAAAGGACAAAAAAGGGGTAATATTGGTAGAAGTGGAGATGGTGAGATACGTTGACGGGAGAAGAACGGTTATGCTTGGTATAATGTATGTTGGAGGCCTTTCATTACAAATCCTGGCCCTTGGCACATGTCGAGACAATGTGTTGTTCCAGCCCTTCCAACGGAACGGCTCTTCTCTCCTCCGGGTGCATAGAGCTAAATATTATTACGGGGTTTTCGGTAGGTAGAACCAAGCATCTCCAGCCATACAGGTTTTAGATTCTAGTGTGGAGACCATTAAAATACCGCTAGGGGTGTACGATACGCCGCCCACCCTGTTTCGGCTTCATTTCCCCGGCAAATTAACACAGAAAACTCTCGGAGGGGCTGGGCGGTCCCGCCGGCCTCCCCTCTTCCACGATTTAGTGTTTTCATAGCCGGTGCGAGAACTATAAATCGGGCCAAGAGAAGCGGGGAGTGTAAGCGGTTTCATAGTTTAACTTTTCACCGCGTTCCCTAACCTAGGAAAAGTAGAGGGGAAGGGTCTCGGAGTCGTTTAATCTCCTGCGGTAGGTTATAACCTGCCTATTAGCTTCTCTTTCCCCTCTTCGGTCTATAACAGCAGGAAGGTTAATAAATTTAATGAGTGTACCCTCTTCCCCTCCTCCACTTTAACCCTTACCTAAAAAGTTTTTGTTTTAACGACAAAATTGAAATCCTTTCCTGCCCCCTCCCAGGGTGGAGTATACTGGTTAATGATGAAAAGTTTTAATTGGGTTTCGACAGACAGTTGGAGGGAGGTATGTGGGGGAGTTAGGGTCCCACCGAGTAGATAAGAGCCGGGCGTTCTGGCACAGAGTGGTCCCTCCATATAGTCACGCATTCCTACTCCCTGCCGAGGCGCGGCCCTCTGCCCGCTTTCCGCTCGGCTATCTGCTTCCCACCCACCGCAAACCTTAATCCCTCAGTCCAAAAACGACTAGAATTATAACTGCAATTTAATTAATTTCTCGGACAGTGTGAGTTGTCTACAGAACCACCCTTTCCTCTCCCTCTTCCACAGAGAATATTAAACAGTCGCTCGCTTGTTCCCTTCGGCTTTCTCACTCGTTACCCTACTACATTTTAACTAATTCCAAATAATTAACTCATTAGATTGGGATTACAAGAGGGAGTCGAATGGAATACCCGTTTTCTTTGCCATCTTTCTCCTCCAGTTATTGTTCACTTTGAATGTATAATGACTGACACGTCTATCTCAATGACCTTTACAAAACACCTCATAACTATTTTCAAAAACAAAAGTTTCTTCAAATAACTCTCATGCACTTTCACAAAAAAGAAGAACAAACAAATTTTTGAACATGAATAATGTTAACAATAATGCTAACTTTTGGCTTCTTTATTATTATTTCACTCACTTTTCTTTCTTAGAACCACATTTTCTTTATTAAGTGGCTGACGCAGGGTGTGTAACAGACATGTCTGTTTTATAACCTTGCTTAAGAAGGTAAATTATTTTCTGCATGTTTTCACCTTGTGTATTACTTACGGTGCGGTGTAATCAATTTAGTGATTTCTAAAGTTGGGTTGAGGAGTGTTTATCAGAAATTTAAACGAAGTAAATCTGGTTTAAATAAATCAAGAATAGCTGAAAACGACGAAGAATAGAAGCTCCTTAATATCCTCTATTCATGCGATGTCAGTATAGGGCTCTATGTATATTTGAACAGCTAAAATGTCTTACATGATTGATCGATATGTTTTTAAAGGCCCAATTTAAACAGAGAGATTTATGAAAGTTAACACTTAATATTACGAATTACAGTGTTCTATTTACTGGGGTTTATAAGAGCATACTTGATACCTAACAAAAACGGTCATAATCCTGTCATTTATGATTAAGGTGTATGAATGGCTGATTTACGAGCGTTCTGATCCCGCTTTATTACCAGTTTCAAGCTGGAAACGTGTTTGTATAAAAGCAAAGATTTTCATTTTTTACACACCAGGATTTTTATAGAGGGCGCTCTCGGAAAGGGAGCTGGCTATTAATCTTTGCTATGATGATAATCCTCGGGTTGGTTATTTCATGTTCCAGTCACGAAAGTAAATTACAAGATTATTAAAAACCATTTAATGTGGAGATTTTTTAACCACTCAGTCAATTTATATATGTAATCCAAAAATGTAAGCATAATCGAAATTATTGTGTGCCCTTTAGATATTTAAACTGAGCAACAGATCACTACACTAGGATAATCATCTGAATTAAGTGGATTTCATTAAGAATTAAATGTTTACAGGAATAACTTGTAATCAGCATCATTTGTGAATAAATAATTTCTGGACTTCCCCAGCTTTTGTTTTTTATTTTTCTAAATATGTACATACCTAATTCGATCGAAATCGGATCAGAAGCCAAAGCTCAAATTGTTAAAAACCAATTTTTTGACCGAAGGGACTTAATTGATCTTAAATTTCACGCCATCGTTAAACTTTTACTATGTCAGTCTGTCTTTCTCTCGTTTCTACGTGTATGAGAATATAAAAAAAGGCCAGTCTTACTTTAATTAAACAATTTTTTAAGATTTCCTGTAACAAATTTTACTTGTGAATTAAAAGATCAAACCCAATTTAATTTTACATTATAATAGATAGCGAATTCAGAAGTGACCCCCCATTAAGCGCATGGTTAAAAGCATCATTTATAAATCACCCATTTAAAATGTGTCAGACGAGAAGTGAGCTTTAGATTCATAGCGGTGTAATGAATGTATTTATAGTCTAGAGGTGTTTGGAGGGTAGGGTGGTATTACAGTGGCGCATGCAGGTAATAATCCAGTTCTCCTTATATTCATAGCAGCCAAAGTGGTAGTAGTAGTGGCCGGTTTGTGGAGGAGCCAGGATGCCAAGGTGTGTAAACAGAGGCATTATGTTTGTTAATCGGTCCTTAGGGAGAGAGAAGCCAGGAACCGGGCTGTATTAATATATCATTGTTAGTCCGGGAAGGTCTGCTATCCGGCCAAGCGTGGACCGGCCCCTCTCTCCCTTCATTCCGAATATATCATCAATGTCCTGAGTAGAACTCGCGAGGAAGGGGGGGTTGATTTGCATGTCTGGTCCATATTTCATACTCCCCCTTATATTCTACGTAGTGTGGGTCGGAGTGTAAGCCTGTAGTGGGCTACTCCCCCTCTCTACTCTTTAGGGGTAATCCTTTAAGTAAAGGCACTAGAAGGGGATATGACTAGGGGGCTTAGCCCTCCTAGTAGTATTGGGAGTCACTACGTCACAACCTCCCGTATTTTCCGTCTGCAACACCCTCCTGACATTATAAAGCCAAGTCCCCCCCCCTCCCGTACTTCTCTTCAAGGCAAAGGATGTGCTTAGAATTCTTTTACACTAAATAAAAAGCGCGCTTGGTTTTTAAGCGTGGACTTAGGGCCTTACATCTCTGGAATAAATATTTTGGACTCGATGGCCCGGCAGTCTCTAAGCCTTCATCATTGACTTTCCCGTAAAAACGTTGAGGACACATCAAAACATTTAAAAAAAAACAGCATCAATATATCAAAGAGAGTTTTTATCGCAATATATATATTTAACTATACAGTAGCAAGAGGATTTTGATTAATTGATTAGACAAAAGAAGGATGAGGAGTATAGATGAGAGTATTTCTTTTTAATAGCTCACGTTTTCTTCACAAAGTGATTAATTGATCAAATTATTTGTGCTGTTATTTATACTTAAGGAGTTATATCTCAAAAAACCTAAACACTCGCAATTGTGAATAAATCATATTAAAATATGTATCTACAACTTTATGTTTCATCAATCGAAGTTACCAAGTTTAAAAATTAAAGTCTCGTCTTCAGGCAGTCTAATTTATACTGCATTGAAACATAAAGAATAGATTCCCGAGGCTTCCTTCACTTAAGTTTTTCATTTTAGCATTATCATGACAATTTGAACGCAATATTAGATTGCTTAAGCAGTGAAATTGGAAACATCTCAACGAATAAATCTTTTTAGCACCTACCAGATACCAAATTCTTAGATTTACGTTGTCGTAGCAGAAACCAATACTTTTACAATAATATTCGGGATTATATATCTTATACTCCAAACACTATATAGAATTTGTCTGTCTGATAAGGCCTATTAGTTTTATATTTAAACAAATATCTATCATCAAATTATTATACATATAAATTTGTTTGGTATTATTGAACAATAAGTCTGCCAATTTTGGTGTCACAAATCTTCCTAGTTCCTACCACTATATTATAGGACGAATGTTCAAGTGAGATTTTAATCTGTTAATGATATACGTATAGGTGTTATAAAATGTATGTTTGTGCGCATGTGGAATAGAAAAAGATGGGTGCAGAAGGTTGAAACTTATATGAGACCAAGAATGGGCTAAATATAACCTAACACCCAAATTTCATTAAAATCAAACGAGTAGCTTTAAAGATTTATTGATTTTATAAAAGTTAAAAATTAAGCGACAGACCGACTTAAATTTTAAGGCGCGGAATCTAAAATGTTCTCTGATGTCTGAAACAAATATCTGGATTGGAATTTTTAAAATCGGAGTAGTAAATATTTTTCTCTCTTCAAAACGATCACATAGCTTCAGTCACCTTCGGTAAGCTCGTAAAAACAAAATGTTTGGTATATGAATGAGAAGCTAACATCAAAACAGAAGATTGAAATGTATATAGTACTTGTAGTATATAGTACTTGGATGAGTAATTTTTAAGATATACATTGTGATTGCCTCTTCAGGCAATCACAATGTTTCCACTACCTTCGGAAGCACAATGGTGGTAAATATTGGCAATTCGGTAAAACTTACTCGAAAGTTTGTGTTTTCGGATGTGTAAGTGAGATAAAACTCCACTTTTTTCTATTTTTCTAATAAATATATACGTACTCTAAAATACAGCAGAATAAAAGAAGAAGATCTTTTACACACAATAAATTGTCCTTTGCTTTTAGATTGAAAGCTTCCACGGTAGTGTCTCATGACTTTTAAAAGAAAGAAAGCAATACAAAGCTATCGACGAAATACGAGGGAAAATTGACGGATGTTACAAATGTAGGTTTAGAATCAAGGTAGAAAAAGGGAGAATCGAGAGGTTATCATAATAATAAACAAGAATATTATGATTGTATTCAGCTACTGGGCCAAATTTAGGGGATGGAATAGTTTAATATTAATATATGAAAATTAGGCAGTTAGGAGGGAAAACACACATGAGTGGATTTATGTGGGGGAGGGTCCCCTCATTCTTTTCGACATGATTCCACTCTGCAGTGATATTCCTTTCCAATCAGCATATATTCAACATTGTAAATAAAAAAACTACGTCATTCATTTTAGCATACTCACACATATATATATACACTGATACGAATATATATATAAATATTAGTGGAAAGGTTTTCTTTATATATATATATATATATATATATATATANATTTTATATATATATATATGTATGTATGTATGTATAAATGAAAAAATTCTCGACCCCAAAAATAAAAAAAAACTCAGGTTTCGGTCACAAAAATCCTCACTATGTTATAATCCCGTCGTTTCGGGTTTACTTCAAACCTTCTTCAAGGGCCGTAAAACATCTGAACAACGACTGAAAAATTCTCACGCGTCAACACATATTTATATATACGGAGAAAAACCACAGCCTTCTTGATATAAACATACATACATCATTGTATATTTGTTAGTGGGGCTTAGCCCCACCTGCCCTTAAGGATGCGCTGCCACTGCATAAAACACTTAATTATAAGAACTAGAAGAGTGAATGGGTAATGTGGCTCTGTCATAGGATGTTTGAAGGAATTGGAAATTAGCGTCCATCTAGACTAGTCATAATCACCTCTAGATCTCTCTATAATGTAGTAGACCGAAATTTAAAGCTAAAAATATATCTAAGGACAAGAGGGAGTAAAGAATTGAATGCTTAACTTCCCGAAGCTTAGCAAATAGACCGAATGGAGTAAAACATGTTTCCATAAGGGTAGAAGGAGGCCGTGTTCTCATGCATGTTACAGTATAATGGAAAGCCTGGCTAAGGCAGCACCACACCGGTTGTGTCTCTAATTATTCAATACTAAGACTGATGCATGGTTCCTACCAAGCCCGACCCACGGATAAACCTATGCCCTGGAATTATGAAGGTCTCCCAGATTTATGCCGCCCCAGTCCTGTAAATTAATTTAACCTTCCTAGCCTACACTTTTAAAGCCCTTAATTTATTTAATGACCATAATGGACTATTTCTCTATGCAATTATTCGGAGCTTTCCAAAATTCGTCGCTTTATTTCACGAAAATTATTTAAGGTTTTTCGAAAATAATCAGCTTTGTTTTTAAAAGTTTGTTGGTTCATTAGAGTCAATTATCGACTGGCTTCGTTTAATTGCTAGATATTCTGTTATTAAAACTAACGCCCATTAATTCTCAACAAATAAATGAATATATACAGTTTTGAATAAGTTCAAAAAATTATTTTTCAATAGAATATAATAATTTAATGGCTTAAACAATAGCTCGTTAAATACCATCAATTGTATCTATTCTATGTATAAAAATAGACTTGCTACACAAAAATAATAATAGATTATATTTTTAAAATATAATTCAATTCGAAAGTTCCAATGATAAAATCCACAGATTTACAATATTTTTCACTTTCGCAGATTTTTTTTACAATACTCATTTTCATTTCCTAACTTCGGATTAATTATAAGTAAAAAAATTACTTTTAGATTTTATCTAATAACATTAGAGCTATGCCAATTTATTAGCATGGGAATGTAGTACTTTGAGTTTAAGTGGCTTTTAAAGATAGCTATTATCTTGAAGATTAAGCCCTTATTTTAGAAGTTTATATCCGTTTAAGATTTTATCCGCCTATTTAACAACTTAATCGTCATCTATAATGTACGGTAATGACTTACTAAAATTTCCGACTTGGAGGAATAAATTTATCAAATCTTGCACATTAAAACGAAAATGTGTAATTTTGCGGTACCCAAGCAATGCTTAAACTAAAATCCTTTGGGTATTTTTCTATTTAATTTTTTTATTAAGCTATTTAACAAATAATAATGAACTCGTAATTGGGTTAATTTGTACTGAAAATCATCAGTGGTTGATTTGACTTATCTTTGTTTGAAATTTAACCATTCTTAATGTTATTCCTACTTACGATTGTTAAAGTGCAGCAGTCAAGAAAGAATCTGTAGTCTAGCTTAGTGACCATGAATTATAAAAACAACTATTGTATTCTGGTGATTCTTAAATGTTTGAGCTATAACAAATGAATGCCCACCAGGTTTAGAAATAGGCATATTTTGTTCGTTGCACCTAAAATAACGTTGCAACTTCAACTTTTTTTTATGTATGTATTTTTGGGGTATCGAATTGTTATTCCTGTGTTTGGGTGCTAAATTTCAAATATTTCCTTTTGGAGGCTACAAATGCGTTAACGACAGACGACACTGGAAATTATAAAGGTCTTTGGTCATTTCCTACGGACCCTATATAGAATAGATTTGAAGGTTAGAATAAATTTTGATGGTTGACATAAACTTGATACAAGCAAAAAAAAAAACAAAAAAAAAACGAACCTCTCATGTTGCATTGGTTATGAGGTAGCAATACAATTTAAAGTGTATACATAAATAAATTGAAATGACGGGAATAGTATGATAAGAGTGACGCATCTAAAAGGAAATCAAAGGGACGATTCACTCTCCAAGCTCTATAAATTTTTAATTCGTAATATTTGAAAAGGCTCGGTTTTAGGTTTTTGAAATGAAAATCGATCATTTGGTCAGTCAGAGTCAGTTCTTGGTTAGAATTGGTAAGTGCCGATATAGACCAGTTAGATAAATTATAGATTAATCCTACCTACAGCAAATTTTAATTGTTGTGCCAAAAATACTTATTTATGTGTAGCAAAATAAAATATTTTTCTGTTTTATGATTTTTCTGTTTTTGAGCTTACCGAAGATAACGGAAGCATTGTGACCGTTCTAAAGACACAAATTCGATTCAGACAGACATTAAGATACATTTTTGATTTAACAATATATCAATGAAGTATATATGCGATAGGACACGAGCTATATTAATATACAAATTATTTTTACTTTCAGGAGTTTTGTAATAATCCTAAATCAATTATAATACAATCTGCAATCAATAATTTCGTGGTTATAGTTAGAACTTCACCGGGAACGTCAAAAACTATTTAATAGCATTGTAAAAAAGAGAGGGTTTAATTCCAGCCTCGAAATTTTGAAATCGGCATTTCCATGTTTGGATAACTTACCTAATTTATTTCTATCATCAGACTCCCAGAGACGTTTTCTTTTCACATCCGCAGTATTTTCGTATAGAGAGAGTTTAGTGAGAACGTCGATATTAATGGATTTACTCGTTCTCAGCTCACTTGAGTGCAAAAGACTGGATCTATTATGAGTGGAACGTAGAGCTTAAACTACATATGGAATTTGCACACTTATAAGTCAGCTATAACTCAAAAATAAATTGAAAAATTAATTTTAACTCTATATAAGTAGGAAGCTGCCTCCAAAAAACTTAGAATAAATTATTTAAATCTATATTTTTTGAGAAGTATGTCACATGAAAAATATAGTTTCCTAGATAAAAAATCAAAAATGTATAGGTGGTCTTCATTCTTCTTTATATTTGTGTCATATTATGTCAATGACAACTCAAAAGTACATGATAAAGTTACTGGGATTCATTTTTATAATAATTGTATTTTATCATAAAAATGGTTTACTTTTTTTATTTAAGAATATAATAATTTATATTCTTATAACTATTTTTCCAACTTGTGAGGCTCATAGCTTTCTCGAGTCCAATTATTGGACGAATGGTCACATGAGATATGAAACAAAAAATAAACTGAAGAGACAGGGGGTACCACTTTTTTTTACTGTTTCATATACTTAAGATATGTATACAGTATACTCACAAAGTATTGCGATATAAAATTCAAACGAATCTAACCGTGTAAATCGTTTTTGCAGGAAAAATCTAGTTTCTGAGATATTAATGAAAATAATCATGACTTTGTCATAAATCAAAAACAAAGAGTAAACAAGCACCTCTTGAACTCTTTTTTAATGTTTAAACTGTTTATACGTGTGTTCTGAAGTGATTTTATTTCACCTGTGCTCTGTAAGGTTAAAATGTTTAAAAAAGTTGTTTTAAGGCCCGCGCAGACGACCGACTTTTAGTCGCCCGACAAAAAGTCGCAGAAGATCGACTTTTAGTCGGCCGACAAAAAGTCTGTAGGAAACGGACCAATAAAAACAATAGAAACAGGTAAAAGTCGGCCGATTTTTTGTCGGCCATGTGCGGGGTTCCACCTGTTTCTATTGTTTCTATTCTCACCGACTTTTTGTCGGCCGACAGAAAGTCGGTAGTCTGCGGGGGCCTTTAAAAATATCAGAATAACATTTAGTGATCATAAAAAAACGAGGAAAAGTCAAACAAATGTATGCCACAAACAAACAAAGACATCAAAGGTAATAACCTCAATTCAAAATAGTATGGTGGTGCGTTTAGTCCGCTAACAGATTTTAAAGATAAATAATAATTTACTAAAGCTGAAGAATAAACATGTGCAACCATTTCCTATCAGAAGGTTTTTGAAAAAGTCTGAAATTAGTCTGCAGAAAGAACGAATAAAAGATTTTGATAAAATTATAGACAAAAATAGAAGCGACATGGATATGATATTAATAAAAGATGGCTGTAAATATTTCCTAGAATGAAACTCAAAGGAATAAGCCGTCGCTTTTAAATGGGATTACGATTTGTGATCCTACTGAAAGTTTATCATAAAATCAATTTCAAAATGTGCTGTACTAACAATTTTTTATATATTATTCCGTGTTGGGATTCCGAGCACGTCTTCATTTATAATTTTCAACTGCATTATGTTTTTAAACATTGACAACATAAAATCAAAATACGAAAACATAAATAACATTCAGCCGGTATCCGGTCGGAATCCCAACACCCCCACTCGATCTGTTACCGTCCTAGAATGTTTAAAAATGTTAATATGATTTTATTTTATTTTATTTTTTTAAATATAAATTAACTAATTAAACTTAAAAGTAGAAAGAACATCGAGTCGTCGCTACGCTGAGCCCCCACTCGCCGAGATGTTCATTTCTGTTCGAAATTTCTCTAAATTTGGAAGAGTGGCTGGTTTTGTTAGCGCGTCCGCTGTCATCTTTCCACTTTCACAATAAATAAATTGTACAGCTTTCTCATTTACCAAATCTTTGACAAAGTGGTATTTGATGTCCACGTGTTTTGTTCTTTGGCTGTACTGGTCTCCTTTTGCCATCATAATACAGCCTTGGTTGTCTTCGTAGATGATGGTGGGTGATTCCTGTGGAAATCCGAAGTCTTCTAATATCTGTCGGAGCCAGATCACTTCTTGGCAAGCGCTTGCTGCCGATATATATTCTGCCTCGGTGGAAGAAAGTGCCACCGAGTTCTGTTTTCTCGTTGACCATGAGATAGGGCTGTTACCTAGAAAGAAAACATATCCACTTGTAGACTTTCTGTCACCAAGATCTCCGGCCCAGTCTGCATCAGTAAACCCTTTTAACTGAAGTGTTTCATCGGGTGGAGCGTTTAAAATTAGTTTTATGTCCTTGGTGCTTTTTAAATATTTTATAACTCTTTTGACTTGATTCCAGTCTCTTTGACGAGGTTTGCTTACCCTTCTCGCAAGACAACTCACAGGCAATGCTATGTCTGGTCTGGTTGTTGTACTGAGGTAGAGCAATGATCCAATAGCCGATCTGTATTCTTCGTTGTTTTCTAGTAGATCTTCCTCTCCCTGTAGGCTTGGATATGATGGGTCCATTGGCGTTGCCGCTCCGGCCGCATCTTCAAGTCCATGTTTATTTATCAAAGCCTCTATTTTCTGCTTTTGGCTGAGAGCGTAGCCGTGTTTGTTTCTATCAATTTTTATTCCTAAATAGTTCGAGAGATCTCCTAATTTTTTGATTCCAAAGTGAGTGTTCAAAGATTCTGCTATAGACTTTATGACCTCTGAATTTTTGTGAGCTATTAGTAGGTCATCAACGTAGACTAAGAGATACACAGGTGTCCCTGCTTCGTATTTTACATACAAGCAAGGGTCTTACCTCACTTCTCTTAAATCCAAGATCTTTCAGAACTTAGTTGATTTTGATGTTCCAGGCTCTTCCTGATTGTTTTAAACCATACAATGACTTCTGGAGTTTACACACCATTTCCTTCCGAGATTTGTCTACAAATCCTTCTGGTTGAGTCATATATATGTTTTCACGAAGTTCGCCGTTAAGGTAAGCAGACTTGGCATCGTAATGTTGTACTTCTAAATTTAGTTTAGTGGCTACAGTAAGTAAGATTCGAATAGTTGTTTGTTTTACCACTGGGGCAAATGTACTATCATAGTCGCTGCCGAACTTTTGGTTGTAGCCTTTGGCTACTAGACGGGCCTTGTATTTATCGACATCACCTGTACTATTGTATTTTACCTTAAAGATCCATCTACAACCTATAGGTCGTTTTTCTAACCACTTCTAAGCACCCTTTAGGAGATTTCTCTGGCACGTACAATATGACTTAGCCCTTATATTTTTTAAACAGCCCCACGTTCAAAAACGAATAGTTTATAAGTTTAATACATTACATGTAAGTATTAAAGAATAAGAAAAAAAGTCCAGTCATGTAACATGACTTAATGAGCGAATTTTCAAAAAAAATTGCGTATTATTGGCTTATGATAATATAGGAAAATTTTGGTTTAGAATTTGCATGGGTGAAAAAAAAAAAAAATGGTACACAGGGGTACGGGGTACAAAAGTCAAAATAGTATTTACGCTTCAAGATGCATGTCGTTGGAAAGCTCTTTAAAAGTTCAGTAATTGTTGTAATTTACACTTTTATCATATTTTCATATAAAAGGGGGGTAAAATGGAAAAAACATGTTTTTATGCTATGTTTGACCCCTTTGGACTCCAATAATTCTGGCCAACGAACTCATCCTTTCTGTTGATATTATAGACATTTTAAAATTTGTTTGAAATTTTTAAGTGCATCCTAAGGGGAGATATCGTCTGGAGTGACACATAATATACATACATAAAAAAGTGTTAAATTTTAGGAATTGATTCAGAATGGTCTGATACGGATTTCCATGGAAAAAATTTTCATGGGGAAAAAAAAAAAAAAAATAGAGATTTAAAAAAAGTCGTTCTTCAGAATGATCACAAGGCTTATTACCTTCGGTAAGCTCACAAGAAAAAAAGTCCAGTCATGCACCATGACTTAATGAGTGAATTTTCAAAGAAATCTGCGTATTATTGGCTTATGATAGTATGTATAGGAAAATTGTGGTTTAGAGTTTGGATGGGTGAAAAAAAACCATTTTTTTTGGTACACACGGGTACGGGGTACAAAAGTCAAAATAGTTTTTACCCTTCAAGATGCACATCGTTGGAAAGCTCTTTAAGAGTACATAATTGTTGTTATATGTAACTTTTCATCATATTTTCGTATAATAGGGAGGTAAAATGAAAAAAAAAACACGATTTTATGCTATTTTTTGACCCAAAATAGTCAAAATTTGACCTCTTAATGAACTCCCAAAATTCTGGCCTACGAACTTAAATTCTTTTGATATTATTGACATTTTAAAATTTGTTTGAAATTTTTAAGTGCATCCTAAGGGGAGATATTGTCTGGAGTGACACATATATACATACACATAATACATACATATTTACATATAAACATATATACATACATACATACATATATACATACATACATAAAAAAGTGTTAAATAAAAAATTTCTCAAATTTTTGCAATAGCTTAATTTTCTTGTGTGTGTTTTTATATTACTTTTGTATCTAAAGAGTGAATGGGAATAATAAATTCATTCGCCTATCAATTGTTGTAAATTTATCAATTACTGGGAAACTTTAAAATATCAACTCCGTTTTGTCTTACATCATCGGTAGAGAACATATCATTTGAGAGGGTAATACATTAGATGTATAATAAATTCAGATAGACGTGATATAGAGAGAAATGCATTTCCGTGTATCAAGCTGTGATAAGAGTGATAAGAGAACGCACATAGCGAATCATTGCGCAAGGCAAAGAGTAAGAGTAAGATGAAGAATACGCCGAGACGATATTGAAAATGACATGGTGTGAAATAGTGATAAAGGTTGAAATAAAATTAAAAAGTGATACGGAGCGAGAGATGTACAGAATTAGGTTAGGAGTGAGATAAAATTATATTGGGTTGCCCAAGTTATCAATAAGTTCGCACTTAACCTATTGCTTACCATGACATATTTGAATAAAATTTTATTTAAAATTAAATATTGATAAAAGGAATGAGGTTATTATTTAAGATTTTCTTTATATTTATCTCAAGTGAGAACCTGAAATAAAACTTATTCCGTAATTCATGTTATTATTAATAATTTTATTTAGGTAGAACTATAGTGTGCGGTGTCCCTGCTAGATATCGCAAATTGGTACTATCGATTGTATTAATGACGCCATATTTCGATATATCTAAATAATGCGTGATTTGCGTATTATTATTATACTTATTCCATCGAAAAATCTTTAATTTAAATAAATAGTATTGCATTATAATGGTTCTTTAAATAGAAAGAACGAACCTTTCAAATAAATCTAAAAATTACGCACATATTATATATGGCGATTTCTTTTTACGAAGCAGGGCCAGTAAAATCTAGTTTCCTCAATAATTTACCGAATCACTATACTAATTAATGGAAGCGACGAAAATGGAATAAAATTCAACAAAAAATCAGTAAAACATATAATAAAATTACGAAGCAATCATCCGAACTTAATTTATAGGAGAGAATAAGCAATAAAACTAATTTTGATAATGAAGTAAATAATTTACTAGGAACAGTGTCGCCAGTGAACGAATACTTTTGTTAATTCTATAAATAGACCTTGATATATTTGTATCACATTATGTTATATTTTATCCTTTTAAAATATAATACATATTTTATAACAATATTTTTCTTAAGCTATTGTTTTTGTTCAGATTATTTTTATTTCTTTCTTGAAGAATGTAGAATTGAAGATAAAGGATCCTTGCGGTGCTGCTACCTTGCGGGAAAACTATACACAAGAGATAAAAGGTCTTAATTATTCTCCCCGTATAATAGGCGTCTGGTTAGTCTTCTCGTAATGATCGATTTACGCGTTTCTTTAACCATATTTGATTGGCAAAATGTGTAGACTGACAAAATGTAAGTTCTTTTATTTTATTCTTGTTTTTTCTGTAATATCAATTTATCTTCTATCATAAAAATATCTAGTCGACCATTAAAAAGAGACTAGGATAATCTTAATCGCATGATTAATGATAATGATATCATGATATGTATGTTTATATTAGTTAGAGAGTGATATGATTTAGTTATTACGATTGTTCGATGCTTTTTAGGGTAGAATTATACAAATTAATTTAATGATTCAGTAAATTAATAGATCAGCTGAAATTAATTTGTTTAATAAGGTAATGATATATCTTGAAGTCATAGACATTACAAAATAATGACTTTGTATACAAGATGAGGAACTCAGTTGTTTATTACTTTCTTTTTCAACTCATAAAAGGAAGAAATTGTCAGATGACGATTTAATTCCCTAATGTTTAACATCTCGATGAGAATAAACGTCTTTTAAAGGCTGTCGTTTCCCGAAATTACTCTCTTAACACTAACAATACATCCGATTGATTCCAAAAAATTAAAGATAAGAGACGTTTTCACTCAAACAGTCGTATTTATTTAATATACTATTTTTACAATTGGTACATATTAACGTTTGACACTTAGATACTCAGATTAGCCGACCTATATGAGGGCCAGTGACTTTTTTATTTGCCTGGTTGGCCCGACCTTCTCCAAAAAAAAAAAAAAAATGTTCTCATTTGCATCCTTTTCACATTTTTTCGATTTTCCCGTGCTGTCAAAAGTTGATACTACTTAATTGTAAAAAGTCTATACATTAGTTTTACAGTAGCTTTAAGTCCTTCATATAAGTATCTAATATTGCTTGATCGGTATTTATTGAAATAGTAAAAATACAATAGTTATTATAATATTCTATCTCTATCAATATAATATTATAATACAATTATTTATTATATACACATACACACACACATATACGTATATGTATATATATATACATACACTATGCAAATAATTTTTATACTAAATTAGGTGACCTAAACTGTATACTTATTAAGTAATTTTACTAATAATATCAACGGCTACAACTTTTCCCTATAATGCCTCAACTTTTTTTCTTGTTAAAAAGTTTTTACAGCTTACTTGAGCAACTCTAATACCATTATTAATACTAAACTAGCCAATCAATTATTGATCTTCAGTTACGAAGAGTTTCCCCCAATAAAACAATTTACAAAAATAATTTTAGTCGATCACATCCAATTCCGTTTTGTTTTAGAAAACTACTTCCGAGAAGTAAAATTTATAAAAATAGAGGGCTGTAAAAAACGAGAAATAAGAACGAACTAAAGAAATACAAAGTGATAAAAACACATAAATTTCTCAGAGGTAATTTTCTGGAGAATTATTAACTTTTTTATTTCTTTAACTAAACTCAAACAATTTATAACTAGACTGATTTAATAATGAGCTATTTATTATTCATTAAATACACTTCTAATTTCTATGATCAAAGACTCCTTTTCATAATACTTTACTTTAGGTGTGTATCGATTGTATTGACAAAACTAAAGGTAATAATTTTTTTATCGTTTAAGTAATTTTTAATATTATTATGCAGTGAATTATAAAACACAAAATGATTATTTGTCGGTTTTTGAAAATTAACAGCTAATAAATACTTAATATCAGTTCAATAACTAAAAGGATGTGCTAAAACCGTCAAAACAGTCCTGTATCTAACCCTAGCATTGCTTTTTGACAATCAATTTATCAATTTTTTCTTATTGAATGATATTTAGATAAGTAGGTTCTAAGATGTTCTAAATATATGAATTTCTTTGTGGGTCGAATAGTTCTACCAATCAATCAAAACTCCCAGAATTACAGTTATTTTACAATTACATTTTACTCAATATTAAAGAAGAGTGTTTCAAAAATGTATTTGGAATGAAAAATTGGAGTCTTAAAAAATAAATATAAAATAAAATGTGAAATTCAGAACGAAAAAAATGTTTTTTTAATGGAAAAGAAAATTCAGGAATTATTTTAAATAAAATTATCCATAATTGGAGTAGTAATTAAAATTCATTTCAATTCTCAATACATAATATTTATATTATAATTATCCTATTTGATAATGCGAAATACCTGTTATTTACTTTTAATTGATAATTAGAAATCTATTCCTAAATTTATATAAATTTTATTAATATAAATAACAACACGCTTATGTGGAATTTAAGGGGAAATATATTTCTAACATTGAGGATATATTTATGCTACATAAATTCATTTAGGGTCTTTTTAGTATAAACTTCGGCAAATCTTTGTTTATGAATGAGTTTAGAAAAAAATAAAACTCAGCTAAAATCGTCGATGAGAGTATAATGATAAAAAAAATTAGGGGATTGAATAAAGACAAAATTCGTAACAAACTTGGTTTATGATTTCGTCTTGGCAATAGAATCTGAAGAGTTTACAAAATTTTAGGAGGTAGATTTTTTTTTTTTTTAGGGATGGCAGTATGTAATTAATATGATGCTAAATGAAATTAGTTAGTCAGGTGCCTCTTTATACGTATTTTATCGAGCTCAACTAAATGAGATAAGATATGTAAAAAATAAAAAAATAAAAAACATTACTTCTGGATAAAGAATGATTTACTTGATTTAAATGTTGTTATATGCGATTCAGCGTGATAAAATACATAACAAATTATTCCTTATTTAAATAATTTCATTTATACATTTTCTAATTGACACAGTAAAAATACTAATTAACACCATAAAGCATTAGTTATAACCCCCTAAAATTTTGAGGACTTTTTAGATTTTTAATTATTTTGCCAAGACGTATTTTGCCGGCGTATATAACTCTTGTTTTATGAATAGACGAATTTTGTCTTTTTCAGACACCGTTTTTGGTTTATTTTACTCATACTTTTAAAATCTTGTGCGTACTTAATCTACGGTTAAACCTAATGTGTTATTTAGAAGTAGTTGGTTTGCATCATGTCCACTAACGACTAACGTATTCATGAAGACTACTTGTTGCGGTGTCTCCTGACTTGTCTTCATTTCCCATATGTTGTGATGTGTTCTTAGTTAATGCTTAACCCTTTGTCTTCAACTAATGTATACATATGAAGACTACTTGTTGTAGTGTCTCCTGACTTGTCTTGATTTCCCATATGTTGTGGTGTGTTCTTAGTTAATGCTTAACCCTTTGTCTTCAACTAATGTATACATATGAAGACTACTTGTTGTGGTGTCTCCTGACTTGTCTTCATTTCCCATATGTTGTGGTGTGTTCTTAGTTAATGCCTAACCCTTTGTCTTCAACTAATGTATACATGAAGACTACTTGTTGTGGTGTCTCCTGACTTGTCTTCATTTCCCAAATGTTGATGCTCCAGTCTTTGTCTTCATTTAGTGACAATCTAAGTACATATTATATGTGGTTAGTTTCCTTCCATTCCTCACTTTTAGTTAGTTTGGTTTTTAATTTTATTTATTTTAAAAAGCTTTCTAATACTGGTGAATTTTCTCATATTCATGATTATAATATTATTCCAATGTTTTATATATGTTAGTTGTTACGGGTTTTACTAACTATTTAAAAATAAAAAGCGGAGAATTGAATCCAAGTCTCTTATCATTACAGTTACAACAGTTTAGTATAACTAGATGTCTCTGGGGAAAGGACATGTGGTTAAAATTATATTAAAATAGACTATGAATACGCTACATATTTATAGGATTATAATAAAAACCTAAATTTTGTTTTTATACCCCCCCCCCCCCC
>KZ653912.1:32132-42961 GCA_001010745.2 Gerris buenoi | reverse complement strand
TATAATATATATATATATATGGACGTCATCTTGAATCAAGATGTCGAATATTAAACATATTTCTTAGCGAGCACGTAGGAGGTAAGAGGATTGCACCTAAAAATATCATGGTCATATGTCTTGTCTAGTGGCTTCTAAGAAATCGTGATGTGTAAATGAGTGATATTTAGATAAAAATATACATAGATATGTATAAATCTAATGGGATATGATCAAGCTGTTTAGACAGGCGAGTGTAGCGGGCCTGCACTTTATTTACAAATCCAGTAATAACGTAATTAAATAACAATTAGCAAGCAATAATTCCATTAAGTAATAATTAAAATACAAATCTTAATAACCAGATGTCCGTAGCGGAGCGAGCTTGCAAAACGAAATAAAGATGATTTAAAAATGCAAGGTAAATATAATATGGTTTTTCTGTCAATACAGGCGAGCGCAGCGAGCCTGCAATAATAATCATTCGTAAATAGCGTATAAACCGGCGAGCGCAGCGAGCCTGCAATAATAATCATTCGTAAATAGCGTATAAACAGGCGAGCGCAGCGAGCCTGCAATAATAATCATTCGTAAATAGCGTATAAACAGGCGAGCGCAGCGAGCCTGCAATAATAATCATTCGTAAATAGCGTATAAACAGGCGAGCGCAGCGAGCCTGCAATAATAATCATTCGTAAATAGCGTATAAACAGGCGAGCGCAGCGAGCCTGCAATAATAATCATTCGTAAATAGCGTATAAACAGGCGAGCGCAGCGAGCCTGCAATAATAATCATTCGTAAATAGCGTATAAACAGGCGAGCGCAGCGAGCCTGCAATAATAATCATTCGTAAATAGCGTATAAACAGGCGAGCGCAGCGAGCCTGCAATAATAATCATTCGTAAATAGCGTATAAACAGGCGAGCGCAGCGAGCCTGCAATAATAATCATTCGTAAATAGCGTATAAACAGGCGAGCGCAGCGAGCCTGCAATAATAATCATTCGTAAATAGCGTATAAACAGGCGAGCGCAGCGAGCCTGCAATAATAATCATTCGTAAATAGCGTATAAACAGGCGATCGCAGCGAGCCTGCAATAATAATCATTCGTAAATAGCGTATAAACAGGCGAGCGCAGCGAGCCTGCAAAAATATCTCTAAATGGTGTATAAACAAACTGGCGAGCGCAGCGAGCCTACAATATTAATTATCTACAAATGGTGTATAAGCAGGCGAGCGTAGTGAGCCTGCAATAATAATAAATTTGTAAATAGTGTATAAACAGGCGAGCGCAGCAAGGCTGCAGTAATAATAATTTGATAATACCGTATAAAAAGGCGAGCGCAGCGAGCCTGCAATATTAATTATCTACAAATGGTGTATAAACAGGCGAGCCTGTAATAATAATAATTTGTAAATAGTGTATAACAGGGGAGCGCAGAGAGCCCGCAATAATAATTATCTTAAAATGGTGTATAAACATGCGAGAGTAGTGAAAGTGGGAATACGTTTTTTTGTGTTTGGTCTAGGTTACATACTTAGTAAAGTTAAGAGCCTAGATCTTGATACATATCAGAGTCTATTATGGAATTACTTAAACTATTTAGTCTTTCCTCTTCTAATATTCTCTGAGAAAGAAGTTTCATTAAGCTGATCCTGGTTAAACAGTCAAAGTTGAATCCAGGGTCAAAGAGAAGGCCAGACAATTCTTTTACTCGCGATAGAGCGACGTAGGTACAACCTGGAGCTAACTCGGTATCACCTATGTCAACGACTGCCTTGTCAAGTGTTAGACCCTGGGACTTGTGGATTGTTACTGACCAGGCTAAAGTTAGAGGAAACTGAGTTCGAGAACAGGAAACGCCTCCGTTCATCCATGTCCTGGTCAACGGTGCAATTGGTACAATACCGTTAATGGAAGGTCCCTGGTACTTATCAAAGCGGACGGTAACAGCTATAGGAGGATCGTGGGGAGGACTTGTACTGGGACTGTAAATAATATCATTAACTGTACCAAGAGCGCCATTTACAAGGCCGCTGGATGTCCATAAATTAGTTTTCAGCATAACTCTGGCTCCCTTGGCGAGATATAATTTCGGATCCAACCCTTGCGCTTCTTCCATTGACCCTTTAGTTGCTGTTAGATTGTTGTGTTGTGCTTTTATTAAAGCAACCGCTGAATTTAGTCGACTTAACTTAGAGACATTATATGATGAAACTTTTGCATTTGTAGGAAAGAGTCTGATTGCGTCTTTAAAAGAATCAACTTCAGATGGAGGCAAAGAAGATTTTTCTCGACTCATTAAGAGCCGCCAGTCATCAACAGAACTCTTTCCCACACTAAGGCGATCAAGGCAGCACCTAAAGTTTTCTTGAGATGACCCTTGTTGGCGGTGGCATGAAGTTAGCACAACACAACGTTCAAAAGTTCTAAAAAGCAGCTGCCCTTGATCGTGAAGCGGGCCTTTAAAACTGGTACCATAAACTGGCCTATCAAGTACTGGAGGAAGTTGTTTAATGTCACCCAGCAGATAAACAAATATTCCTCCAAATGGTTTATGGGCTTCATCAGGACGACCTTCACGACACCGGTAATCAATCTTTTTAAGCAGAGAACACCCTACCATGCTCATTTCGTCTATAATTAGAAAACGACAGCTTCTTAATTTTAGTTGTAGTGCCTTCAAATTCTCGTTGTTAAGTGGTTTATAAGTTTTATCTATATTTATTTGAAGTGCACTATGTAGTGTAGACCCACCTATATTAACAGCTGCTGCTCCAGTAGGAGCCGCAAGGAGGTAACTGTCGTTTCCTAATGACTCATGAATAGTATATGTCATTGCCGACACCACGGTACTTTTGCCACTACCCGCTTTTCCTTGAACTATGACATTTTGAGGTGGGTAATTTTCAGTCTCTCTTATGATATAATCTAGCTGTTGCCTCACTAAGTCAAGGACCCTCTTTTGCCCAGACGAAAGAGGAACATTTGGCATAGAGAGAGTCTCGACAGATGTATTATCGACTTGCTTTGCTTGATCAATAAATGATGGCAGAGCAGTAGCATTTTCATAAGATGCAAACGATTCTGTCCAATCAAAATTGACATCTTGGGGTCTCATTCCAAGTTCAACAATTCCAACTTCATTTGGGCCCAAACTTGACTCCAACATCCAGTCATCAAGAATTTCCATTTGTTGTTCTTCTCCAGATTCGTAATCGTCATCGGAAAGATCCGGTCTGGTATCTTCAACCGATGGCAAAAGGTCTTGAAGCCGACACTCATAAATGGCTTTCCAATGTGTGCCCATGGTATCAAAATCCGATAACCTTCTCCAAGGAATTCTTGTTATTACCTGCTGCCGATAGTATTGATCGCTATTGGTGCCATATTGCTTCAACTTGGGCAAAACTCTGACCACGGCTGGTTTTTTCCTTCTCACATATCTGGAACCATGTTTGTACAACTCTGAAAAATATTGTATCATACTCATGTCTTTGAATTCAACAGGCTGGGCTGGATATTGATCAGCAAGTACAGAAGATGTTTCCACTCCCCCCAAGATAGGAACCCACTGGTCGTCCTGAACATTAAGGTGGACGAATGTTCGACTACAGTGGTAGAGGGGCCATCCCATCAGAATATGAAATGATTCCTGAGCGGAGTAATCGCGCTCAGCACAGATTCTTGTGAAGATTTTTTGTATTGCTGATTTGGCACTTTTATTATCATCGCTTTCATTACAGAGCACCTCTTGAAGTATGGATTCCAAAGTTTTTGACTGTGGCTCAGCCTTGCTGGAGTACTTAGCTATGTACCTCGTTAGAGCTTCTTGAGATACAATAGCTTGTACATCCGTATTAGCCCTCCAATGCTCTGTAATGAAGCGATTATGTTTATTAATTAGAGGATCATTTCGGGCAGTCTGAAGTTCCCACTTGCCATCGGTTTTAATCAACTCCGTTCTTTCTTTGAGTGGAAATGGAAATTTAAAACGACATTCCTCGATGTTAACGTCACGCTTTTTTTTTAAACAGCCAGGACCATGACGGGTATGTCTCTGACAACAATTAATTAGATTGTTGTAATCCTCATCATGGTCTTCAATATCAGTATAATGTTGTCGGCAGGGATGGACTAAAGGTGCCTGAGAATTAACATCAGGATTTACAGTGGAAATTAGTTCGTCAAAGTACTGAGCGATTCTTGTTAACTCTTCAGGACTGGCAGAATCTAAATTGGAAACATCCGGAGCTCCTTCTATGTATAAAATGCCGTGAATGTGGGGACTTCCTCTGTGTTGAAATTCATAGCGGTACCAGTAGTCTCGAACATGGAACTTTTGACATAATATTTTAGTTATAAAAAAATCAGCCCTTTCTTTAAAAAACCAGGCAGCAATATGAGGATTTGCATTTAGCAAATCACCACGTTTTTTAAATGTCTCTATGTTGCTGCCTGCTCCAAAGTCCATATCCGGAGATATCATCCTATATAATTCGGGCCATTGCATATCAGCAGCAGATAAGGTAAAGAATAATGTTGGTAGACCCAAATAGTCTACAAAACTAATTAATTCTTGAGACCTGGCATACCAATAGGAACTTGTTCCTCGAATTGAAGAGTTGAAACTGAGGAGTCGCGTGGACAGGCTAGGAGTTTCTTGCAGCATGAGTCGAAGATCCTCTACTGTTTTGTTATTCAGTTCGCTATTTTTTCTAACACAAATACTGCCCTGCTTCAGAGCGCTCCATCTCTGTGTGCTATTCATAGCTAGGAAACGAAACCTGGGGTGAGTGGAGAACCTAGAGTCACGGTATCTCATCAGGTGTCTAAAATATTCTGCAGGATTTACAGTTTCCTGCCGAGGAGCTCTTAAGTCGGCAGCACCGGTAGGAAAGAGAGATGGAAACGCCATAGCGAGATACCCGACGGTGGCGAATTCATTAATTGGAGTGGAAGAAATAGTGGGCCAAGCAAAGGGACCTTCATTGGTTATACCTTGCTGAATCTGGGCAACTTGATTACCGGGAGGTAAAGAAATAGCATCGGTGGAAACGACTCCATAGTCCTCTGGGTCTCCAAATTCCTCTATTGTACTTGAGGTTAATAGAGATTGGACATTTTCATGTGGTGGCAACTCATTTAAAGCTTCATGGTCAAGCTCTATATCCGCATAATAAATATTATTTTGTTTCAAGTACAACAGAGCAGCCAAAACTTTCTCCCTATCTACATTAAAATCAGCGTGGCTGTTAGCAGTCTCACGGCGGAACACAACGATATTGGAAAGAGAGGACAGTCTCCTAGGCAAGCTAGTGGCAATGTCGTTAACATTTTGTGGAAAGTTTATTACTTGCCCACTGTATCCAAATTGGCCCCCTTTTAATTTGTAAACACTTATGACGGGGTGTACGCGTGCTATAAGCTGTTCTTCAATGAAGCTAAGATTTTTTAGCTCAACCGGCTGTGGGCCTGGATCCATATTATTATCTACCGAGAAGGGATTTAATTTTTCTCTATATTTAATACACCTTTGACATCTATTTTCTATAACTTTGATATCAAAAAAATTCTCAGAACACTGGCTACATAATTTTAATGACATACCCTTTTGGAAATTAACAAAAAAACTACCATCTTTAATTTCTTGGCTTATTCTGGAAGTATTACTTATAGTTTTTGACGCTTGTAGACGGGCTCGACGAACTTGAGAGCTCTCTCTAGATCTTGCTGAAGCAGATCTGGTGGCTTGTTCACATAATCTAATCTGTCGGTCCGTAGAGCTCTCTTTAGATCTAGCTGATGCAGATCGCAAGGACTTATCTAGTAGCCGGGATTGACGATCTGCAGAGCTTTCCGTAGATCTACCTAAAGCAGATCTGGTGGCTTGTTCATATAATCTAACCCGTCGGTCCGTAGAGCTCTCTCTAGATCTTACTGAAGCAGATCTGGTGGCTTGTTCACATAATCTAACCCGTCGGTCCGTAGAGCTCTCTCTAGATCTTGCTGAAGCAGATCTGGTGGCTTGTTCAGATAGTCTAACTTCACGCTGTACAGATGTTTCACGACAGCGAGCACTATCTACTCTAAGCCTTACTGCTTCAAGTCTAGCCTTTCGTTCGTTAGCAGATTCTTGGTTTCGACTTGCGGCTTTTTTTGCTGCAATAACTGCAGCAGATTGCTTTTTCGATCGTGGCATTGTACTAAGTTGGTTAAATTAAAAAAAAGGTTTAATAACAAATGTAAATCAGCAGTTATTTGTTTAGTAATAGAGAGGTAGGTATTCTTACTTAACAAATAATACAGACAATAAAAAACGTGTAAAAACCAAAATAGAAGAAAAGAAAGGAAAAACGAAGTTTTAAATACGAAAACTAATAAATAAAATAAACAGAAATCCAACAATAGTTTAAAACTATGTAATATATTGACCAAATCAAATAGTACAGGATATCCAAAACAACAACAACAAAATGTTATATTAACAACAATCAAATAGAGTTCCTGTAAACAGGAAGATAAAGAAAATTTTAAATTGGGGTGAAAGAGCGAGGTTTTAATGAGATGAAAAGGTTAGCTGCTAACACGGTGTGACACTGGTGAGAGCAAGACTAACACTGAGCTTCTATACACTATAGCCGAGGTATTATAATACCGCTAAAGAGTAGGGGTAGGGGTCCTGCGCGGTGGAGACCTGCGCAATACTGCCCAGGCCCAGACTCC
Organism: Gerris buenoi; assembly: GCA_001010745.2. Classification (NCBI taxonomy): domain Eukaryota; kingdom Metazoa; phylum Arthropoda; class Insecta; order Hemiptera; family Gerridae; genus Gerris; species Gerris buenoi. Next base: position 36,254 of record KZ653912.1, on the reverse strand, counting down.
CTCTACTACATCCTACCTACTTTACTAACTGCCAGTGGCGGCGGTAAGATATTGGGGCCCCCCCACAAACGTTAAGTGGGGGCCCCTCTATTTTACTTCCAGGAGCCCACACGGGCCCCCAGATCCACGGGGCCCCCCGCGCCGCGGACCATGCGGGCCTGTTATCGCCGCCACTGACTACATAGTCCTATAACTCTCCACTCCACTGCCTTAACATCAATATTTTCTTCGTTTTTACTGTCAATATTAATATTATTATTTGTTGAGTGATGCGGAGCATAAAGAACTCGCGTAGAAATGTGGTTTTATATCAGCTGTAATATGTTCTCAATTGATATCAGGATAATATTTCAGTGAAAACCTGGCATTCTTATTCAACTTGAAGAAGCATTAAAATTATTTTATGTATTCGCCTGTTTGTACAGCATTTATATAATACAATCATTATTTAATAATTATTATTAAAGAAGGCTCGCTTCGTTCGCCTATTTGATTCAGCATTTGTAGTAAAATTATTCAATGGTTATTGCAGGCTCGCTACGATCACCTGTTTTTACAGTATCTAAATTATATAATCGGCATAATTATATATGGCTCGCTGCGCTCGCCTAGTTGATTCGGCATTTGTAGTCAATACTTATTAAATTCTTATTGTAGGCGCGCTACGCTCGCCTGTTTCTGCGATATTTGTACTTAATCATTATTCAGTGTAATTAATGAAGGCTCGCTACGCTCGCCTGTTTTTACAGTATTTATATTATATAATCGGCAATATTTATATATNAAATCAGTCTGTATATTGATTATTATTTTGATAAATCAGATTCTAAAAGATTCTAGCAAGTTAAAAAAATAAAATCAATGATTCAAATCAGAATCAATGATTCAAGTTGATTTTGCCGGTGTGAAGGCAAAAACGGAGATTCTTTACATTTTAATACAAAAACCCAACCCCGAATTTTGATAAGTCAAATGTTCATTGATTCAGAGATTAATTGATTCTTTCAGTGTGAAGGGGATATCTATAATAAATACGTGATTCATTTTCATTGATTTAGTGATTTATTGATTCTTTCGGTGTGAAACGGGCCTTTATTGAAAGAGAAATACGAACTTACATACAGGAACTTCAACCCCTTCGTGATGCGGATTACACCGAAAAAAAAAGCTGTTTATTACATTCAGGAAGTTTATTATTTTTTTTCTGTATTTATTATTAAAATCTAACAATCGTAGATAAAGTACGGTACAAAACTCGTGCGAAAACAGCATTTTTCATTGCTCGTGTGGTTTTACTACCCTCGCTGTCGCTCGGGTGCAATATCCACACTCCCATGCAAAATGCTACTTTCCGCACTCGACGCTTAATGTGCTATTACACAATAACAATAAACAATGTAATAATGTATGTTAATATAACAATAAAGTACATGATAGGATGCGAGGAAGCTATGTGCCACACTAAGTGGCAGTATTTTTGGTTTCTGTACAAAGTAAAAAAGAAACCTTATATATCGGCCCTGTCTGTCTATCTGCCCATTGGCTTGTTTCAATTCGTAAACTACTATAGCCAGAAACATGAAATTTGGCAAACAGGTACGTAATTTAGAAAACTGGATAAATTTTGGAGTTTTTACACTTAATATTTCAAAGATGGCGGCCCGGCCAATATGGTGGGTGACTAAAAAAAAGTTTTTAGTTACCATGGCATGTTACACATCAATTTAAAGGTCTTAAAGTGTAGAAAAAGAATAGGAAACTATTTAAATAACAAACGTAATATTTTCAAGATGGCGGCCAATATGGCGGGCGGCTAAAAAGGTTTTTAGTTACCATGGCATGTTATACATCAATTTAAAGGTCTTGAATTGAAGAATATGCAACTATTACACTTAATATTTAAACTTAATCGTACAGAACCCGGCGATTATCGCCTCACGTACTTACGTGAAGTGCACCTTACTTGTTTTAATTGTAAATGATTCTGTTATATCTGTAATATTCATTGAAAACTTTTGTTTATTTGTCTCTATATTTTGTATTACATAAACATTTAGGAGAAAAATCGGTAAACGTTGTCTTGGTCATTTTGAACTTATTACAATTTACAGTATTTAAACAAAATCTTAAGTTATGAATGTTTGATTCAGCAATTGTAGTAAATATAATATAAAATAGTTTTTTTTTTCAATTTCATTATATTGGCCACCATCTTGACAATAATATATGTAAAATTTTAATAGTTAGGTATTCCTATCCTACTCTTTAAGACCTTTAAATTGATGTATATCATGTCATTTTGACTAAAAACTTTTTGTCCTCCACCTTATTGGCCGCCATTTTGAAAAAATGAATTATGAAATTTTAAAAATTATTGAATCTTTTCCTTCTTTTATATACTTTTAGATTAATGTAGGTATAACATGCCATGAAGATTAATTTTTTAATAGTCCACCATATTGGCCGTCATCTTGAAATTATTATGTGGAAAATTTTAATACTTACATATTCCTTTCCTACACTTAAAGACCTTTAAATTGATGTATAACATGTCATACTGACTAAAACCTTTTTGTATAGCCGTCGGCCATATTGGCCGCCATCTTGAAAATATGATGTGGAAAATTTTATTAGTTACATATTATTTTCCTCCTCTTAAAGACCTTTAAAACGATGTATAACACATTATGCTTACTAAAACTATTTTTTTTTCGTCCGCCATATTGGCCGCCATCTTGAAAATATTTAGTGTGAAATTTCCAAAAACTATACAGTTGTCACAAATGCTGAGATGCATATTTGTGCCAAAATTCGTTGAAATTGGTCAATTTTACTCAAGTTATCGTTGGACAAACAAACATACAAACATACAAGCTTTTCAAATCCCAAGTCTCTGAAATAAAGAGCTCACTACGCTCGTTCAATTATATTTTATCCGTACGTGACTAAATTTACTAATGATTTAATGTACAAATAAAATTTACAAAAACCCAACGGTTAACCATTTTTAAGTATGAAGGCGTTTTTGGTGCGTTTAAAGCTCTCCAATGCCAAGAAAATATGTGTGGTTATTCCCTGGGACAGTACAACTGCAAATGCAAATATATACTTTAATTTAATGCTTTATTTCCTCAAAAAATGTATTGTATATTCCCTTACAAGTGTAAAACGAATGTTTTTTTTTTTTTTTTTTTTTTTTTTTTTGTTTTTTTTGTTAAATGTATTCATACTGATGTATTTTATTCAATAACAAAATTACCTCTTATATAATATTTTATTTAGTAATATATGTGATTCCTATAAGAAATATACATCTCTCGATGATCCAGTTTTTCGTCATACTCCGTAATAATACGAGAGTAAATTAGATTTTGAAACCGTATTGATTTGTTTAAATCGACGTAAAAATGATGCGTGTAGATTACGGCGTGAAATCGTTTGATCTCTCTGTATCTCTCCATCTCGCGTGCTCCACATGTCTTTTCTTTCAAACGCTTTCAATTATATTTCTGTTTTCTTGATTTATTACATAAATATAAAAAAAATTGGTTTCTTTCACGTCTAATAAAATATGTATCTATTATAGTTTATAATTTACTATATGAAACGTATAATTTTTGGTCGATATTATATTATGTTTGGTTGCATCACTTATATATCTTGATTTAAACAGAGCACTTTTATTTCCTTCTCACTGACAATAATTTCTTGTCGATATTTCCATTACATATTTCACATTTACTAAATGTTTTTGCTTCCGAGCTTAACGGAAGCTATGTGATCGTTGTGAAATATACCATAATTTTTTTTTATGTTTTCAATATCAAAAATTCTAAAAATAAATCGATTTCATACATGAGGGGACATTTTTGGTCCAGTGTCAGTCTGTCTGTCGCAAAATTTTTGTGATCCAACTTATCTTAACCCTGACAGTAACACGTTGGTTTTTAGCGCCTTTTGTACACCCTAGGCTTCCAAGACCTATAAACTAGATGAGGCAGACGATAGGTTTCTTCGCTTAATATACAAGTAGTTAATGCAAAAATACAATGTTAGGGAAATATTATCATATTAAAAAAATAAAAAATATATATTTTACAGAAATAATTTAAATTTTTAAAA
>KZ653911.1:24253-39485 GCA_001010745.2 Gerris buenoi | reverse complement strand
TATATATATATATATATGGGTTTTGTAAACTATTGTTTTCCAATATTGTTTTTTCCCCTTATGTATTATAGTTTAATAAGTAGATATAATGTTTATATTGCTTCCGAGCTTACCGTATCGGAAGAATTGTGTTCACTTTTGAGAACGAAAAAGTTATATGCCTCCGATTTTAAAATTTCCAAGACGAAAAATAAATCCGTTTAAGACATCGGGAAACATTTTTGGTTCCGTGTCTGTCTGTCAGTCTGCGTGTCCGTGAATCATGAAACGGGTGACGATAACTGGAGTAAATTTCGACCGATTTTGATGAAATTTGGTAGACATGTTCATTTTACCAATGCCCAGGGCGAGTTCGTTGGACAACGTTATTCGTTCAAGCGTTCACGCGCCAATTTTCCAACTTCAAATTTAAAATTGGAATTTTAGGTCGGGAAAAAAATCAAATTTCATCTATTTAATGAGACAAACATTTTTTTCCAATACAATTTTTTAGTGAAACCAACAGCGACACCCCTATGATGTGTTAAAGATCGCTAAAAACTGTTAAATGTTTTTAAACAATAATCAATATAACAATAAAGTACGATAGGATGCGAGGAAGCTATGTGCCACACTAATTGGCAGTCTATTTTTTAATCCTGTTTAATAAGTTTAAAGAATAGTAGGTCTTCAATTAAAAAAAAAAGCAATAACGGTGGAGTAAGTGGCTACACTGCGGCTTCAAGTCGCAACATGCAATAGTTATTTATGTAACTAGGCAGCAAAATGGAATTTTACTGACGAATGATTAAGTTTGCCTTCGAGCCGGAGGCGAGGACAGACTATGAAAATTAACTACCAAGGTAGGTAATTTACCTAATTGACAGCTGAGGCAGGAAATTTACCTAATTAACTACCGAGGCAGGTAATTTACCTAATTGTCTGCTGAGGCAGGAAATTAACCTAATTAACTACCTAGGCAGGTACTTTACCAAATTGACTGCTGAGGCAGATAATTTACCTAAATGACTGCTGAGGCAGATAATTTACCTAAATGACTGCTGAGGCAGGTAATTTATAATGCAATTTTGACTGTTCTTCAAAGTTAAGCCGCAGATAGCTCCAGATTAATTTCAACCGTCTGCTCTTTAAATTTTGATAAATTAATACACATACTTTAATTCCTTTAAAAACTCAAAACAATTTTGGCAGATTTATAAAACGAGGGAAAAATGTAATAAAGTTTGACAATAATTGGTTTTAAGAAGCATTAAATAATTAAAATTCACGAAATAGACCTGAAGAAAGCTATGTGCCACACTAATTGGCTAAGTATTTTTAATAATCTACAAAGATATTGCTTATAAGATAGAAAAATCGGTCCGAGACAACTCAGACAAACTTTCTCATACACGAGTTCATAATTACTTAGCCTAGTGTTCTTCATTTATTAGTTTTTGTATGTACATTAATTTAATTATTACTGAACATTTCATCATAATTTACCATAAAAATAACTTATCCCGGGCGGGGAATCGAACCCGGGATCTCTCTTTTCGCGTTTTAAGCTATTTTCTCAGGAACTAGATTTTTCCCGGGAAAACGGCTTATATCATTAGATTCGTATTTAAATGAACTATATTTTAATCAGGAAAAACGTGAAATTTGTTTTCACGGTTTTTTCAGGGTTTTGGGGGGTAGCACCCCTAAATTTAAAGCTAAAATTAATTTCTTGATTTCGCCTCAGGACGTGATTTTTCTGAACATGTATGCCAAATTTCGTCAAAATCGGCCCAGTAGTTTAGGCTTTAGGAGTCTGCACAGACGACCGACAGACATTTTTTTAAAACCACTTTTTTAGACTCAGGGGACCTCAAAACGTGTAAATTCATCAAAATATCAAAATCTAATTTTCACGCTATCACAATACGTTCTCTTTATATGAGAAAGTAAAAGGGAAAATTGTATAATGCTGGTTTAGCGTTGTTTATTGTGTAACAAGGGTAAATATTTAATGGTGAATTAATAGGGGGAAAACAGCTGATTATTATTGTCAGCTGTTTATAATTGTCAGCTGATTATTATTGTCAGCTGTTTATAATTATCAGCTGATTATTATTGTCAGCTGTTTATTATTGTCAGCTGATTATTATTGTCAGCTGTTTATTATTGTCAGCTGATTATTATTGCCAGCTGATTATAATTGTCAGCTGGTTATTATTGTAGGGGGAAGACTGTAGGTGGAAGGAAGGAAGCAATCTCCGGGCCCCCTGTCAAGGGGCCCCTTCCTACTGATATCACTTGTAGCCCTTTCACTTCCTAACCTGCCCTTGCAGTATATTGAAAGGGCCCCCTTTCACCCTTAAGGGTCAACAGGAAGACAATTACAACACGTTTTACGATTAAAAAAAAAAAAAAAAATCTTTGTAACGGTTTTTGATAAAAACAGAGTTTTTACATCAATTTGTAAAATTTTATATACATACAAATATAGGTAGTAATAAACAAGAAATAAACATTTTCCCACGTTTAACTTCGTAATTATTAGAGAAAAATTCCTTATTCAAAATTTTTGAAGTCCGAATATTTAATTTTTTAACTTAAAATTTCAATGTCCGAATTATAAAAAAAAGCGAATTTTAATTTTTCTTAACTAGTACTTTTAACAGGTATGTATAATATCAACGTGTATGTAGCGATAATATTTAAGTAGTGTATTGTAATATTATGTAGTGTAATATTTTTCATTTGAAATTTGTAACCCTTGAGATGATCTATAACTAATTGAGAGAGTCTATTTGCAAAATGAGAGTATCTATGACTAGGCATCGCGTGGCTCTACCATTGAAGCGAGCGTATAGTAATAAATATGTGTATGTTTTAACGATTTTTATTAAATTATAGTGTCGCTGTTGGTTTTACTACAAAATATTATGTGCAAAAAATATTCGGCTCATGACATAGATAAAGTTAGAATTTTTTCCCGTCCTCAAATTCGAATTTTAATTTTGATGCGCACGTTTACGCAAGCGTTGCACGCGAACGCTTGGGCAGACAACGTTGTCCAACGAACTCGTCCTGAGCATTGGTAAAATGACAATGTATACCAAATGTCATCAAAATCGGTCAACTTTTACTCGAGTTATCGTCGTACGTTTCAGACACACAGACAGACAGACAGACACGCTCGCTTCAACTAATTAGGAGAATATAACTAATTTCTCATTCACGTAGAATAGAGAGAATGTGTATAGTGATGGTGCGATAATTAAAACTGATTTTTTGTCTCTAAATTTGCGTTTCCCTCAAATCTGAAAACCATCTAGATAACGGTTTCCATCGATTATGATTATATAATTCCAATACATGGTTCATTTAAATTAGGAAAAAAATAATAAATAATTTGTTCTCCCGGGAAAAATCTATTTCCAGAGGAAATAGCTATGTAAGACAGACGAGGAAATGCCTTGTTCGATTCTCCGCCGAAGAGAAGTCACTTTTATGGTAAATTTTGATAAAATGTTGAATTATGACAGGAGAGTTGGTGCGTAGGCTTCCACGGGCAGACTCGTAATAAACAGCTTGGTTTTGAGGTGAAATCCGCGTCACTAAGGGGTTGAAGTCCGACGTTTCGCTTCCACTACTGGAAGCATCTTCAGGGGTGTGGTGCATCGTAATGTTGACTCGAAGCAACAACAAGACATACTGACGACTGGAGTGAAGGACGGCGTATTTACAGTTGCTTTTTTGGAACGTAGATTACATATACACCTATATTCCCCGGAGACTCTCAAATGACCACCAGGGGTCTCCTGAATTCGCCGAAAGATCATCTTCATCTCAAAACTTGCGGTGTCTACCAAATCCCTTGAACTTGCGACAAAAACTACATCGGACAAACCGGAAGATTGATCTCTACCCGCCTTCAAGAACACGTGAGAGCAGTGAAGAACAACGATCACAGATCAGCGATTGCACAACATTCTGATGAAACCTTCCATCTAACTAGGCATCGCGTGGTTCTATCATTGAAGCGAGCGTATAGTAATAAATATGCATTGAAAATTGAAAAAATAGATAATCATGAATCATGGTGAGTTGATAGATAATGGGTATAGTAGTAGTACAGCGGCTAGTAGTAAGGGAACCACCCCGCATTCTCACTATTCCTCTAACCACACTCCTTTTCAATTATTATAAAATGCATCACTTCACTACGAAAAAACTACTGCTTATCAAGTTGAAATTTTACAAGTCTATTTCAATTGTACTTTAGACGCTGTATATGAAGTTTTATTAAAATCATTCTGTTAGAACGCAAGATATCGGTAAAAAGGTTATTTTCTCTATTTAAACGTTTAGGTCCGCTTTAATAGTTTTAACAATCTTTATTAATTCATAGCGGCGTCGCTGTTGGTTTTACTTAAAAAAATTATTAGTAAAAAAATGTTCGTCTCATCGAATAGGTGATGATAGAATTTTTTTGCCGTCCTTAAATTCCAATTTTAAATTTGAAGCTCGCGGTTACGCGAGCATTGCGCGCGAACTATCGGACGGATCACGCTGTCCAACGAACTTAGACTGAGTATTAGTAAAAGGAACATGTATACCAAATTTCAACTAAATCGGTCAACTTTTACTCAAGTTATCGTCGGACACGTAAACGTTACAGACAGACAGACAAGATGCTTATTTCGTTGAATGTAAGAAGCTCGCTTACACTCGCTTCAATAGAATTTGAGGATATACGAGTACATGCTTCGGTCAACAGTTATCACAACAGGATAGTAAGGGAAGCTATCCAGATCGTGAAAGAATCGGAATACTTCAACAGAGAGAATGGATTCACTCTTTCCCGGACCTGGAAACTGCTCGTTAGTAAAGAAGAAAGCAAGAAGCGGCGCCGCGGTCACTACTGGACTTCAAAAATCACCCGCTCCACAAAGGAACTCCGACAAAGGCGACACCTGCCCGATTGCGTCATCCCGACAAAGGATAAACCTGACTCAAGGAACTCCCAGGGAATCTTGTTATAATCTACATTACAGAAAGTGACTATAAGTACGCCGTCCTACACTTCAGTCATCAGTATGTCTTGTTGTTGCTTCGAGTCAACACCACGATGCACCACACCTCTGAAGATGCTTCCAGTAGTGGAAGTGAAACCAAGGACTTCAACCCCTTAGTGACCCGGATTAAACCGGAAAACCAAGCTGTTTATATGACAAGAGAGGTTGGTAGAAAGTAATACAACAACTAAATGTTATATTTAAGTTTACAATAGTACATTACACCGTCTAGTGCGGAAAGTAGCATTTTGCAAAAGTGTGGAGTTTACACCCGAGCAATAGCGAGGGTAATAAAACCTCACGAGCAATGCAAAATGCCGTTTTCGCACGAGTTGTACCGTACTTTTTCTACGATTGTTAGATTTTAATCATATGTACAGAAAAATAATAAACTTGCTGTAAGTTCGTATTTCTCATTTGATAAAGATGACATTAATTTATTAGTTGCATTTTGTGCCGAATTAATTATTTCGGGAGGCGTATTATGCCGTGCTAAGCCAAAAAACCGTATCTACCAATTTTTTGGGCAAAAAAGTTTTGAGATAATCGACTTTAAAGTTTTCAAAGTTTAAAGGCTTATAACTCCCTTATTATTCGTCCGATTTTTTATTATTTTATATTAATGAATTAAGAATTTTATTCTCTTTAGCCACATGTGTTTTACCTAAGTTAAATAAATACATTTTTGGGGGGATCAAATTTATGAAAACACCTGTAGATAAGGTGTTTTTCTATCTGAATATAACAGGTTTAACGTAACTGTGGTGTAAGTCGACTGTGATTTCAGAAGCGAAATTACCGTATCTACCGTCAGATACCGTCTTTTTCCTTCTGATTTGTCACTTAAGGCAATTTCGCTTAGTAAATTGTCCTTTAATACAAAAACCTTAACTAAAAATCTCTGTTTTCTCGTATTTAGGATGAAGATACGGCTTCGGGACCATCAAAAACGGCAAAAGTGACCCCCCAAAACCCTGAATATGTCAAAACCTTATTTTCGACCAAAATGACAGATACGGTTTTTTGGCTTAGCACGGCAGTATTATTATTCTCCTCATATTCGTAATAATCACTTAAATCACTCATTTTTTTTCACAAAAAAATCGATATAAACAGTTACTTTTATTAAACAATCAGCAAATTAGTTTCCGTAAATGTAAACAAACTTGCTAATCGTGCGTTAAGGTGAAGAATTCTTCTTCTTTACCGCCCTAGGGTGGTAAAGAAGAGGAATTTTTCAGAACTGTGAGACGCGCTTGCGCAATGAATACAAATACTTAAAGAATCACTTTCTACGCATCTAAACAGAGATATAATGTTTATATTTCGTATCAGTCGTAGATAAATGCCTTTAAAACTTTTGATATCATCTTGAGTGTGGGTGCTAACTTAGTAAAAGTTAATTTTGTACTAAGCTAACTAGTTTACAAACTTTTAAGACCAACTTATAGTACAAGGTGGGGGTAGACTAGAGTTGTGTGGGTAGAAGGATTACTGAAGGAACTAGGTAAGGGATATGAAGTTGAGATCCAAGGCAGAACCTAGTAAAGGTATAGGTCTGGTATAACATTTTTGTTTTTCAACTGCGCATGTCATACAAAACCAATACTTGGTATTGGTTTTGTCACTGCGTGGGTCGGAACAGTTTGGAGGATGGTACGAAACACTGCCTGCAGTCGGGTTGGAACGGTTTTTATCCACTGCGCAAGCCCGTGATCCCTTGGATGGTACTTTGCTTGGTTGGAACAAACCTATTATCATTGCTAGAGTGCCTACTAGAGTTACTAGAGTTGCCTTAAAAGTTACAGTAATCGATATATATGAATCTCAATATGTAAATGTTGATTTTTAAAAAATATCGATATTTTAGAGTCAAAGTAATTGAATTATCGAAGATTTAGACAGAATGTTATCACACTATCGATATTTTAGTGTCAAAGAAATTGAATTATCGTTGTTTGAGACAGAATGTAATCAATCTATCGATATTTTAGTGTAAAAGTAATTGAATTATCGATTTTTTAGACAGAATTTAATCAAGCTATCGATATTTAAGTGTCAACGAAATTTAATTATCGATGATTTAGACAGACTTTAATCAAACTATCGATATTTTAGTGCATAATAAATTGAATTATCGACGTTTTAGACAGAATGTTACAAAACTATCGATATTTATATGTAGCAAACAAAGTATATACTATAAAATCGAATTAAAACATTATAACATTAATTATTGAACAATCGATTATTATACCGAATTAAAATTTTTGGGATCAATCGGCTTTTATTCTTTGCGCATGCCAGTAATGTTCCCACGTACGATAGATACACTGCATGGTTAAAACAAATCTATAGAAGAGGAAGGTAAAATTATTATCATTTTAAAAATTTAATTGTCTTATTAAATTAAAATTTTTAAACATTATGCATTTTTAAAAACATAATATATATCGGAAGATAATTAATTACAGACAACCCGTTAGGCTAAAGTTTGTTTATTAAATAAAGCGATCACGTTACTCAATATCTCTTTAGCTAGTTTTCATAATGAACACGAAACGTGTTTCGTGTTTTAATAAAATATTGTGTTTATCGTGTTCTGTTGTTGATTTATAGCCAATGTAGAGGAGGGCTTGACAGTGTTACTCGACCCTTACTAATATCATTTATTTAGAGCCATTTAAAATGCTTAAACACATACGAAACTACCTCAAGCAAATTTTAAATTGGGGGTTGACCGGTTGACCGTTCTAGCAAATTAGTTATTTATGTAGAGACGAGAATGAACTTCTTATATTATTCTTAGAAATAGCTATTATACAAATATACGAACGTCTAATGGAACAATGGAAGCCTTCTTAAAGGAATAACATTAAATTTTTCTACAGTTGAACGATAAAGTGGTTGTTATCACACTCAAAATAGTACGCAAAACAGCAGATTCCTGCACTTACTACTTTACCGCACTCAAGTGTTCCAACTTAAAAACATATAGAACTTAAATCTAAACAAAGATTAAATAATCCAAATAATAATAATAATAACAATGACAACTAATGATTATTTTTTAACTACCTGCTTGATTAAACCCTATATATCAAATATAAAAATGTTAAAATATAAAAAAGTAAAGATAGACAATCTAAATAAAAGAAGGAATATCGAGTTTTTTTGTGAAAATCAATGTGTGATTTAAGTGATTATGACGAATATGAGGAGAATAATACGCCCCCGAAATAATTTGGCACAAAATAAAACTAATGAATTAATGTCATATTTATCAAATGAGAAATACGAACTTACTTACGGGCAGTTTTTTATTTGTTTCTGTATTTATTATTAAAATCTAACAATCGTAAATAAAGTACGGTACACAACTCGTGCGTAAACGGCATTTTGCTTTGCTCGTGTGGTTTTACTACCCTCGTTATCGCTCGAGTGTAAACTCCACACTCGCATGCAAAATGCTACTTTCCGCACTAGACGCGTAATATACTACTAGGTGTGCAATGCTTGCAATATTGAGCTGAGCTGGCATTTTAATCATAATTTATTTATTTTTTAATTTTTTCCTATTTTACCAATAGAATGACCCCTCATAAATCAAAATATGACAAAAGTTAACATACAACAATAACTGTACTCTTAAAGAGCTTTCCAACGACACGCATCTTGAAGGGTATATACTATTTTAACTTTTGTACCCCGTACCCCTGTGTACCAACTTGGACCATTTCAGATTTAAATCTTGCTGTGGGTTGGTTACTATGATCATGAATTTTGAGCGGATCGGCTCAGCCGTACAGGAGTCAGGAGGAAAATTTAGTACCCCGTACCAATTTGGTCCATTTCAGATGTATACCTTCCTTTGGTTGGTCACATTAACCGTGCCGAATTTCGTGCGGATTGGTTCAGCCATTCAGGAATCAGGAAAAAACGTTTGAACTTCGTACCCCGTACTCCTGTGAACAAATTTGGACCATTTCAGATTTATACCTTCCTTTGGTTGGTCACATTAACCGTGCCGAATTTCGCGTGGATTGGTTCAGCCGTTCAGGAGGAAACTTATGTACCACGTACCTCGTACCCCTGTTCATTAACCGTGCCGAATTTCGCGCGGATTGGTTCAGCCGTTCAGGAGGAAACTTATGTACCCCTGTGTACCAATTTGGACCATTTCAGATATATACCTTCCTGTGGTTAGTCACTATGACCGTGCTAAATTTTGTGCAGATCGGTTCAGCCGTTCAGGAGGAGTATGCATCATAAAAAAAACGCAAAGTGTAGTATAAGAGCTTCGCTTCGCTCAGCTCAATTACTTTTTCAAGCCTTTATTATCTAATTTGTTTAATTGACATCTCCGTGTTTTGATTTGTCGTGAATTAATTTAGTGCCATAAAAGTTAAAGAGCACAGACGGTTTAAATTAATCTGGGGATATCTGCAGGCTTTTGATAAACTATAGAAGTTTCACACACATTAGATAAGTACATACATCTTTTAAAGCTAAAGGTGTAAATAAAATATATGTTTGTGCACATGTGGAAGAGAAACAAATTAGCTCAGAAGGTTGAAACTTATATGACACCAATTATGAGCTAATTATGACCTACCATACAAATTTCATTAATATCAGACGTGGTGTACTTTTTGGTTGGTTGGCAGACCGACAGGCAGACACGGAACCAAAAATGTTCCCTGATGTCTGAAACGGATTTCTATCTTGGAATTTTTGAAATCGGAGATGTCAAATATTTTCGTTCTTTAGAACGATCGCTTAGTTTCCATTTACCTTTGGTAAGCTCGGAATTAGGGAATCCAATCCCGGACCAAATTTTCGTTCCCGGTATTTCGGGACCGTAAAAACGAATCCCGGGATTGGCCAAATTCCATCTAGACATATAAAAAGCCTAAAAGCATGATGTAAAGTATGATGTATTATTATTTAAGTAGAGTAAAATTGCGGATACTGTAACAAATAAATATGTTAAAGCGGATACTGTAACTAAAAAAAAATGTTAAAGCGGATACTGTAACCAAAAAAATGTTAAAGCGGATACTGTAACCAAAAAAATTATAACGCGTATTCTGTAATGCAGATTCTGTAATAAATATAAACGGTGTCATCTGACCACCTCTAACCGCCTCCAATCACCTCTAACCACCTCGAAACATGGAAAATTAGGGTAAAAAAAGAATACCTTTTATTTTCATGTTAATTAAAACACAATTTAATATTTTATTTAAAAGTTTGACATTTTATTTAAATCTTCCCAGGTGTTTTCTTTCAATCCAAGCCATTTTACATATGCTTTGCTTCCTTTTTTGCGTAAAATTTTCTCTACTAAATAAGCGTCTGGATACTTGGCCGAAGTTAGTTCATGTTCGTAAAATGAACCTATGATGCGTTGGAAGGATGAGTCTTCTAAAATGTAAGTTATAGGTAGAGTTTTTTTAACCTCGACCACTCGGAATATTTCAGTACTAAAATTACCCTCATAGCCTTTGGCAAAAATATTTTTATGTTTGGATATTCTTACATAATCACCCTTAGAATACTTAGGTTTTTTTGAATTTATCTTTCGTTTACTGTGAGGATTAATTATAGTGTTGGGGCCAATCATTCGTGGTTTCTCTCCAATAGTTGAATGCGTTGTGTTATTGTATTCTTTGATCAAGTCTGATAATATGTCTATCCATTTGTAACTACCTTGCAAAGCAAATCTTTTCCACATTTTTGTTTTCAAAGTTCTGTTAAACCTTTCGACCATCGTAGCTTTAAGACCTGAATGTGTAGAATAATGGTTTACTCCTCGTTGTTTTAAGATTTGTTTGATTATTATTATAACAAAATAAACCATATTTATTTAGCATTTCTTTTGATTTAAAAAAAAAATTGACTAACATTAATCACACTAAAAAAGCAAAAAATGTACGTATGAAAAGAACTAATCATCCCGTAATACGTTTTAGCAACAAACAAAACTCTGCATACTTGAAATGTTCTTAAAAAATATGATGTTTAGGTTTTAAAATTATTTGAATTTACAAAACTTAACAAAATTGAGACATTTCTTTTTTTATGGTACTTAGAAGGTTATTTTTCGTCTGTACCTACTCCAGGTACATATTTTTTCCAACAGTTTTCATACTTTTTTCAATTTCTTGATTTAAAAGTTATGTAAGTGTAGCTGGAGCTGGATAAATACTTTCCTCTCTTAATACTTCCTAGTCCACACCGCATAGTCAACAAATCTCAGAAGTCTGTATACTGTATACTCTTACTACGCTACTATTGCATACTAAGTGCATTCGTCTACCTGATTAATATTATTGTTTATTAAATTCATTTGTTTGATTGTTTATTTAGTTTAAAACTTAGAAATAAATAAATTGTGTTATTTAGTTAGAAAATGAACTATTCTCTTGATTAAACAGTACTTGTACCAGCCAAAATACCTTAAATACGTAAAAAAAATTTAAATCCCGAAATCCCGGGACTGATACTTAACAATCCCGGGATTGCCGTAGGAGTGAATCGGCTCGGGATCCAGGGATACGGGATCCCGGGATTGGATTCCCTAGCTCGGAAGCAAAATAGGGTTAAGTCTGGATTTTAGAGGATCGTGAAACATAAATGCTTAGAGGAGTGGGTATAAAGATACGATGATGTTGTCTGCTGTAAGTTATTAGGGACAGACAACTGTCAGGGCCAGAGTTGTACTTGATTGATATCCCCAGAGTACATCGATAAGTGTTGAAATGAAATCGACCAAAAACTTGCAGGTGATTCCAAAACCATCTTATGTAGTAAAAAAGAAAATTAAAAGTATCTTCCAACTAGAAATAAGTCTAAGTAAAAGAAGAAGGTTAGGGAGGAAAAAAAAGATGAACCCAGAAGTAAGTAAGATAAATGAAGTTAGAAACAGTTAAAGAACTTAAGACTTCTCCACAACTTCTTAATGTTAATGTTCTTTCATTATGTGTCACTGTTTTTTCAAAGTTTCCTTCTCATGAGTAGAAGTTAGAAGTGAGTTTAGAAGTTAGAAAAGAGGATTCAAACCAAACTAGTTACTACTTCAGTATCGAACCTACAAGTTCATGACTAAAATCATTTTTAGTGTTTAAAATTTAATTAATTAATTTGTAAGAAAGTTTTTGTATTGGTAGAGAGTCTATGTGCCAAGTTTCATGAAATGCGCTAATGACTGAATAGAATTTACCTTATTATGAGAATTAAAAACCTAATGACTAAAACCAGGTGGTTAGAGGTAGTTGGAGGTGATTAGACTCAATTAGAGATGGTTAGAGGTGGTTAGAGATGTTTAGAGGTGGTTAGAGATGGTTAAGGGTGGTTCGAGATGGTTAGAGGTGGTTAGAGATATTTAGAGGTGGTTAGAGGTGGTTAGAGATGGTTCGAGGTGGTTAGAGATATTTAGAGGTGGTTAGAGATGGTTAGAGGTGGTTAGAGGTGGTTAGAGATGGTTCGAGGTGGTTAGAGATAATTAGAGGTGGTTAGAGGTGGTTAGAGGTGGTTAGAGATGGTTCGAGGTGGTTAGAGATAATTAGAGGTGGTTAGAGATAATTAGAGGTGGTTAGAGATGGTTAGAGGTGGTTAGAGATATTTAGAGGTGGTTAGAGATGGTTAGAGGTGGTTAGAGGTGGTTCGAGGTGGTTAGAGATAATTAGAGGTGGTTAGAGATGGTTAGAGGTGGTTAGAGATGGTTAAAGGTGGTTCGAGATGGTTAGAGGTGGTTAGAGATATTTAGAGGTGGTTAGAGGTGGTTAGAGGTGGTTAGAGATGGTTCGAGGTGGTTAGAGATAATTAGAGGTGGTTAGAGATGGTTAGAGGTGGTTAGAAATGGTTAGAGATGGTAAGAGTTGGTTAGACTTGCTACAACTTCTTACTAAAATGTTCATGTTCTTCCTATATGGGTGATTCTCAAACTACGGGCAATTTTGCTCTAGTTAAAAGAGAGAAAATTTGGATGTCCTTTGTCCAGAAATTTGGACGTCCTGTGAGACGCGGTCACCACCGAAAGACCTAGAACTTAATTTCAATTCTATTTGCGCAAGCTTACGACCTTTTTATAACAGAATATAAAATTTGTAATTCAAAATTTAATTACTGTCATTTTGTTTACAATTACGGTAATTACACACTTTTTAGTAATTACATTTGATCATTGAATATTAAATTAGAGCCAAATAAATAACACTACACAAATATCCAAGTTATTTCCTTAAACAGCAATTTTAAGGGCTAAAAAATAAGCCTGGTTTCATAAATATAGTATTTTATAATATTGATTTAAATTCAAATACGGTAATTACACGAATAAAGGTACGCACCTGTTTGACAACTTTAAATAAAAAATCAGGATAGACTAAGGCTTTAGCCGCCATTTTTTCGCGCATTTTCTTGTCAATGTTGCCAGTTTCTCAAACTACTATCCGTAAGAAATTTCCCTCACACTTGAGCAAAGTGAGGGCTCATTTTATTTTTGATTACAGTAATTACAAAAAAAACATTGGACAGATTTTAAAGTCATGTACACCAACCCTACATCAGTAAAATATTTATAAAAACTTATTTTATTTAAGATTAAACTGTCACCTGTGAATAAACATTAAAAATCTTAAGAAATATGTTTTACATTTAGCATTAGACAACTATTTCGGTAAATATCCTATTTTGGGACAAATACGGTAATTACATACCTAATTGCATTATGTTTGAATTTTCAATTATCCATATTTCAATAAATATGACTTCATAATTTTTTCCTGAGATTTGTTAATTATAGTAATTTTAAGCTAAAACAGAGAAAATCTGGGCAGATAGGAAACATACTGGTGAAATAATACACTGGGACACAATTATTTCCCCTAGTTTGAGAATCACCTATATATTGTTTTCCAAACGTTTCCTTTTCATGAGTAGAAGTCAGGAAGAAGAATTCAAACAGAACAAGTAACAGCTCCTTCGTCAAACCTACAAGTACATGATTAAAACCATTTATAATTAAAATAATCCAAGAAAAAGCAGATATCATCGAAATTATATTATAATCAGACGGATATTTTTATATGTATATGTTGATTCAAAAAAATTTAGCGACAGACTGACAGACAAACACGTAACCAAAAATGTTCCCTGATGTCTGAAACGGATTTCTATTTTGGAATATTTGAAATCGAAGATCTAATTTTCGACCTTCAGAACGATCACATAGCATTCGTTACCTTCGTTAAGCTCGAAACAATTTTTTTTTAACACTTAAAAAGACCAAAGGGGAATGTAATCATATCAATATACAGTCTATAAGATTAGAGTTGGCACAATCAAAAGGCGGGAAAATTTTGATGGAAACGATTTTATTGGTCCCCCATGTTGAATGCAACTTCAGAAAAAAAAAATGCTCTACTCTACCCCTGTTCCAAAAAAAAAATATAACATGGCAACACCGATTTTCCCTTTTTATAACCCCAAAACTACCTCCACATTTGTTGTTTCCCGCCCTCGATTGTGCCAACTCTAATCTTATAGACTGTAGTTTCCTAGACAAGAAAATAATCAAATTAGGGTCAACCACTAAGAAAAAAATATAAAACACAATAACTTTCTAAAAACGTTTCAAAAAATAATTGTCGAAATTTAATTAGAACGGATTTAATAAAGTTTTGCGGTTTTGAAACAAATGATAGCTCGATTATTTGCTCGTATGATGTGCTGCTATTGCGGTGCAACCGCTTTATTCAGCGTTTTCATTTAATTAAGGGGCGCTTAAGTGTAACACAAGTGCTTACAGGTCTCTTCACAGAGAACTAATCCGAAATTGTTATTAAAATTCCACTGAAGGGAGGTGATTCAAAAACTAAATTGTCCAAAGTATCATTTTAAGGGATCTCTAAGCAAAATTAATATTTGCCTTATAATTTCTTGAGTTTGTCCATCTGTCGTTGGTGTGCATGTTCTCCCAAAGTATCCGAAACACAAAATTTAAAACTTTGCAGTTACATTTTGTGCCCCCCCCCCCAAAAAAAAATAATTATAAATAATCTCCAAAAATCATCTCTCAAATAGTCTGAACAATAAGTGCAACACATAGCTTATTCGCGCCCTATTTTGTAACCTAGGATTGTCTAAATAATTAATTCCCTCCTCCCTCCCCCCCCCCC
>KZ653911.1:0-11434 GCA_001010745.2 Gerris buenoi | reverse complement strand
GAAAAAAATGACGTCAGAGTAAAACGTAAACAATAACCAATGGCAGGGCTTGTTTTCTTGACGTTTGTGAGTGGGCTTTGAATAGTTACTAAAGCGTGGCCAACCTTCTCCAGCTTAAATGAAAAAAAAGAGTGTTGTTATGTTGGTCCCCTGGTCTAAGGGACACAACCACTCGGGAAAAGTTGGCTTCAGCCTCTAATCAGTAATTGCTTAGGATTTCGATTCTATGCTCCTTCTATATTATATAGTATTATTCTAAGGTTGTTATATAAGGAGAAATTTATATATATTAAGGTTTTATATATATCCACTCAAAATTGTTGTTGGTATAATTCGTCAGGTTATGTTGTTATATATCAAATGCAAAAAAACAAAACAAAGTGACGCCATTATTGATGTTTTCATTCACTTTTCTTGTTTTATGACTGTAATAACTACAAAATGGCCAATAAAAAGGACGCTGTCAATCCGCAGTTCAGTATACGGCCACATACAGCGCTGGCATCACTTTACAGATTCACTACATTATATAACAACACTTTGATATATAGCGGTGTTTGATATATAATATCACAGTGGATATATATAAAAAAAAGTTACAGAATCGGCCTCCTGGATAACCATATAAAGGGGCCCACACACTTACAGTTTAACTGCAGGCTGTTATCTTATACGATTATCGTAAGGCCAAAATCTCAGACCACCACACATTAACAGTCCGCCGCCTGCAGGCAATCGTAAAGAACTACAGATCTGTGCCTGTATGCACCACACACTGTGCGATGAGCGCCTGCAGGCCGAGATCTGATGATTTTTAACTGCAGTCCGACGGAGGGAAATAAACAAAATAAAGACGATTTTGTTTTGACAGTCCGTGGCCTGACAGTCCACAAACTGTCGTCTCTCGTTCCATCCGATCCTCGCCTCAACCCTCCACACACCTACAGTTCACCTCCAACTGCAGTCCGTCATCTTAAGGAAAACTGACAAGTGTGTGGCCAAGCTCCGTGGACTGTCAGATCATTATCTTCAGTTAAACTGTAAGTGTGTGGGCCCCTTAAGGAAAACTGACGAGTGTGTGGCCAAGCTCCGTGGACTGTCAGATCATTATCTTCAGTTAAACTGTAAGTGTGTGGGCCCCTTAAGAAGGTAAATATAGTGGCTTTATTTTTTCCCTCAGAGGTTGGCCAATCTGTGTGTCACTCGATTTCCCGCGCTGTCAACACACTAACTCTACTTTGGTACAGACTGTAAAAGTAAATGCTGATGGATTTCGCTATCTAAATAAATTCGGAATAATTTAGATGATAGAGCTGAAAATTCATACCAATTATATCTCATTATAGGACAAAAATTTCCACTGACTATCATATCCAGTAGGGTGGGCCGAAAAAAAAAAGTCCAATTTGAAAAAGTCCAACCTCGTAATTCTTGTGTATGCATTAGAAACTGTCATAAGTAAAATTTTGGCCCGATCGAATGACACCTAGGTGGTGCACAATAGCTTCAAAGCTTTAAGAAACATTTTTTCAAAGAAAATTTTTATATTTCAATTTTTTTAAATATTTATTTTTTCACTTATTAGCATCTATTTGCTCCTTGCTGACATATTATTTGATTGCAGGAAGAAAAAAAATAAAATAAAAAAGTTAATTATAGGCTGAGATAAGTCGGTACCATTGAGTTATTCCAAAGATAATAGAGAAATTAGTGTTATGCAGCTCCTAATAATATCCTTGGAATAACTCAATGGTACACATATGTATTATGTATGTACCGACTTATCTCAGCCTATAATTAACTTTTTTTTTTTCTTACTGCAATCAAATAATATGTCAGCAAAGAGCAAATAGATGCTAATAAGTGACTAAAAATAACTAAAATATTTTAAAAAATTGAAATATAAATAAATTCTTAAGGCTTTGAAGCGATTATGCACCACCTAGGTGTCATTCGATCGGCCCCAAAATTTTACGTATGATAGTTTCAAATGCATACACAAGTATTACGAGGTTGGACTTTTTTAAATTAAAAAAAAAAAAAAAAAAATCGGCCCACCCTAATACCCAGTCCATTCTAATTGCAAACTGGTTGCACTTGTGACTATTTTTTGAAACTGACGTTGCAAATCAATTGACACGTGTTCGAAGGGCCAAAATTATATTATGAATTAATTTGAAGGTATTAGGTATGGTTGGGTATGAAGTAGGTTTATATGTTTAAAGTTACATCAGCTGATTAGCTATAAAGAGAGTAGAGGGAGGGGGAAAGTGGTTTAGTAGGTTTAGTAGAAGGTAACTCGAGGGTTTACAAGGGAACGTCAAGCCGAGGTAGTTAAATAGGTATCCAGTCTAAGTGTATTATAAGTTTCAACTTCAACTTACCTTCCAGCTATCTACGTATCTACTCCGCTTTAGAAACAATAACGAAACTCTCAGCTTGCTTCCGACATCGAGAAAAAAACTAAGTCCCCCCCAACGTAATCAAAACAATTAAACCCTTTTTTGTTCTCATAAACCACCAAAATATAATAAAAAGATTTACCTGCTTTGGCTCTACGGTAAAATGACATCATCTGGTAACATACAATCTGAATGTGTACGTTGTATAGTATGTGAACTTCTATTGTACAACTAAAGTACCAATTATTTTTCTAGTATACCGATATATAGGTACATTGTTAGTTTCTACTCTAGTGCGTAAATGCTGATGTCATCTGTAAATGACTTTCTTCAATTTTTTTTTAATCCTTTGGAGAATGTAAAGCTGTCATGAAGCATTTCCACATGACTTGATTTTAGACCGTGTATTTCAGTTTTCAATTATTTTCTTTTCCCTCGTCCTTCTCCTGGTTGATCTAGGTCGGCCTTTCCCTTTCTCCCGTGGTTCCTTTTATAATTTATCCACAATTCCTCCAGAAATGTTGAATTCTTCTGACGCAGTTGTTGACTGTAATCTTCTTTCTTTGGCTAGTGTACATTATAGAATTCTTCAGACGCAGTTGTTGACTGTAATCTTCTTTCTTTGGCTAGTGTACATTATAGAATTCTTCAGACGCAGTTGTTGATTTGTAATCTTCTCTGGCCAGTATACGTTAGGATTCTAGTAGGCACTTGTTGGCGACGGTTCTGGTAGATCTATTTGTTAAGGCTCTGGTTTCTTCTTATGTTTGACATTCGTTCCCTAAACGGATTTTACATTTTTTTCAAAGGTACACGACTTGGATCTTCAAAACACAAGACTGAGCTTTCCGTAATAGCCAGTTGTGTAAAAACTGGTTTTGCTTTCTTTATCCTTTGGTGCCCCTTTTCAACTGTCCCACCATCCTTAGAAAGATGCAGAGATATTAGATTTGCACATTGCTATATTATTCTTTCATTAAATTTGGGTGATTAGTTTTTAAGGCACGTTTGTTCATAAATATCGACTGACAGACTAACAAAGAACCAAAAATGTTTCCAAGAAGTAATGTGTGAAATAAATTTCTGCCTATATTGTTTTTTTAAGTCGGAAACATAAATAATTTTTGTTCTTCAGAACGGCGTTATAGATTGCACACTAATTTAGCCTAATTAATAGTATATTATGTTACTAGGCTGTGAAGTGAGTTTTTTCTTTACCGCAGCAATTACATTTACTGTCGAGCGAAGCGAGACAGGAAATATTGCCAAGGTAAAGAAAAAACACTTCACAGTCGTCTAGCATATGCTATTTTTTCCGAGGTAGCAGACAATAAAAAAACATTAAATATTAATCAATAATCAATATAATAATAACAAATATTAGTTTAAACTTAAGATTAAAAAAAAGAAACCTTAAAAAGAGGTTACACTATAAGAAAAGATAAATAAAACGCATTGACATCTAGCAGAATTCAATCGTACTAAGAGCCACATTAGTAAGAAATCAGCGCTCCTACGGAAGTTTTGACAAGTTCTTGTAGTACAATAAAATTTTTTTACGTCCTAGGACGTAAAAAAATTTTTCTTTACTCCCAGGAGTAATGAATGATTTTTTAAGTCCACGTAACGAAAAAATTGATTTTAGCTTTGTTTTCTAGGCTCTAAAGTTACTATTTCACAGCCTACCACGGAAAAACCATATTCACAAGACACAAGAATGATTGACTTTAGATGTGCAATAAGTTGAATTTATTGCATAAATTCTATTTAATTTACAACTGAAAGTAACAATTTTAAACGTAAATATATTTAATTAAAAATATAAAGGTTTTTAATTTAATGATTGAAATATAAAAATTTGATATGTATATCGTTTAAAATTTGAAATAATAAAAACAGTTGATTGAAGAATATAATTTATTTGTAACTAATTGGATACATGTTTTATTATCTCCCAAAAATAACAAGGAAGTAAATATACGAATAAAAACTAAAAATATTTACCCCCCCAAAAATAAATAACAGTAAGATTGATATCTTATATAAAAACCCTGATGACATGTATGTGAAGATATGGAACAGACTGGGGGTCGTATAAATACAGAATGATTCCCCCAAAGAAACATTCCGTTCTCTCGACAGTTATCTACGCGTGACTGCGTGTACCAATACGCGTGACTGCTATACACACGTGTCCAACACACGTGGCTTGTTATTCTACCGAGACTTCATGTCATGTCAGCTATTGACACATAGTTAGAGCGGGGAGACTCGGTCTGGGTTATTGCTTTTGGGGTCATGATATGGCTGTCGGACGGATGAAATTTTTAGTGCTCCAAAACACGGATCTGGGCGATCTCCTTTCCGAGAGCTCAATCACAAGAAAACACAAAACATGTGTTTTTTTGTTTTTGTTGTTTTTTTTTTTTCGATACAATACCTTTTCTTTTATGAGTTCTGAAGGTCTGAATTTCCTATGCAGAGTTAATGCTTTTAATCTTAATATGCACAAAAATTCTGTATGGAAGAAAAAATTGACTGCTTAGAAATAGTACATTACACCGTCTAATGCGGAAGCGGAAAGTAGCATTTTGCATGCGAGTGTGGAGTTTGCACCCGAGCGACAGCGAGGGTAGTAAAACCCCACGAGCAATGCAAAATGCCGTTTTCGCACGCGTTGCGTACCGTACTTTATCTACGATTGTTAGATTTTAATAATAAATACAGAAAAATATTAAGTTCGTATTTCTCTTTTGATAAAGATGACATCAATTCATTAGTTGTATTTTGTGCCGAATTAATTATTTCGGAAGGCGTATTATTCTCCTCATATTCGTTATAATCACTTAAATCACTCATTGATTTTCACAAAAAAAACTTGATACAAACAGTTACTTTTATTAAATAAACATCTAATTAGTTATGTTAAATGTAAACAAACTCGCTAATCGTGCGTAAAGTTGAAGAATTCTTCTTCTTTACGGCGCTAGAGGCGTAAAGAAGAGGAATTCATCAAGACTATGAGACACGCATGCGCTTTTAATACAGGTGTGTAAAGAATCACTATCTACGAATCTAAACAGAGATACAATGTTTATATTACGTATCAATCGTAGATAAACAAATTTTTAATTACCAACCCAGCCGAAGAAAAAAAAAATAGGCTCAAGCGTTCACCCCACGCTCTGTGCAGGGCTCATGCTAGGTATTAGTGGTTATGCTTCCTATTATCATGCAGGCCTAGCAATTAGCAATTAAATAAAATTCCTTAATTGTTTTCTTTTCAAAGCCTAATATCGTTCATACCGATATTGTTTCGTCATTGTGGAATAAAATTAGTGTTATTATTATTATTACAGTAGAACCTCGCTTACACGACCCTCAATAACACGACAACCTCAATTACAAAAGTGCAATTTTCAATTACCCTTAAGATTTCCATAGCACATAATGTTAAATTAACCTCTATAACATGACTATTATTATCTAAACAACCTCAATAACACAGATTTTTTCCAATTCACAGCAATACTCAGAACCTCTATAACAAGTCGTTTTGAGAAGTCAACCTCTATAACACGACTCTAAACAGGAATGGGTCGACCTTGAAAAGTGGTTCATTATGCTACACCCGTATACTAAACCTCTCAAGCGAGCTCAACCCGAACTAAAGTGACAAAAGCACGATCACGTGGTCACTGTTCCTTGTCTTATTGGTCTATTCCTTGTCCTTCCGTGCCCACGGACGCTTGACAACAAAACCTTTAACCTCATCTTGTGTTTTGATTGTTTTATTATCGGAATGTAAAATACTTAGAATAATACTATATATAGAAGGAGCATAGAATCAAAACAACAAGCAATTACTGATAAGGGACTGAAGCCAACTTTTGCCGAGGGGTTGTGTCCCTTAGACCAGGGGACCAACAAAACTACACTCTTTTTTTTCATTTAAGCTAGAGAAGGTTGGCAACGCTTTAGTAACTATTCAAAGCCCGCTCACAAACGTCAAGAAAACAAGCCCTGCCATTGGTTATTGTTTACGTTTCACTCTGACGTAATTTTTTTCAACTCGCCCGTCATGATATAATAAACATTATTTTTAGCATATTTCAAACTAAAATAAGATAAAACACAAAAAAATATTACAATAAACTAAACTGACTATCAATAATTATAATTAAATAAAAAATTAAATTATAAAACTGAAGGCATATAATTTTAGAGTTATGACGTCACAAATTACAAAAATGAATTTTTAGAACGCGGATAAGGATCACAACCAAAGTTGTTTTCAATGTTATCAGTGACACTCCTTCTATATATAGTATTATTCTAAGGTAAAATATGTCAAAATATCAAATATGTAAGAGAAAAATTTGGTGTTATTGCCGATTGCTTTAGAAGACGATTTTGTTTTATATAAGATTGCTTTTGGTTATCTAGAAACTATTAAATGTTATAACAACGTAACTGCCTTTAGATAATTAATACGGTTACAAAAAACATTAAAGTGCATATGTATTTAAAGAAAACTGTATTAAAATATTAAATGTCGTAAGAAAATACC
Source organism: Gerris buenoi (assembly GCA_001010745.2). Lineage (NCBI taxonomy): Eukaryota > Metazoa > Arthropoda > Insecta > Hemiptera > Gerridae > Gerris > Gerris buenoi. Next base: position 4,462 of record KZ653911.1, on the reverse strand, counting down.
ACATTATTGTTATCCTTATCAGCTGATATGAGATAAATTTTGAGTTTTTATCGAGATATCGATACTGTTTCACCTAACTGCCGCTTGGTAACATAATGAACCACTTTTTGACACCCCTTCCATACTTTGAGTTTTCCACTATCTAATCTTGTCTATCTTTTATAACGTTTATCATGTTTATAAGTTAATTCGAAAAGTTATATGTTTTAAGAAATAAGTTTTTGCTCTCTAGATGTCACTGAGAGCTGCCAAGTTGTTCAAACACTCTATTTATTGTATTTATGAAAAAATGGACACATCATAAACTTCTTTCACGTTAAACAGGTTAGGTTTCCGGTGAAATCCGCGTCCCGAAGGGGTTGAAGTCCGACGTTTCGCTTCCACTGCTGGAAGCATCTTTAGGGGTGTGGTGCACCATGGTGTTGAAGCAAACATAGGACATACCATGACTTCATCGGAAACCCAAGCTGTTTATGACGAGTCTACCCGCGGAAGCCTACGGAACAAGTTTTTGCATGGAACATGCTTTAGCCTTGACCTAACCACCGAAAAGTGTCACGTTTTTGAGGAACGCGGATGTTTTTTTTTTACATTATTGAGATTAATATAGTTAAGGGTACAGCACTCTGATAATTTTAATCAACAATTAAAATTAATTTGTTGGAATAATTAAATGCTTAATGATCTAATTAAGTAAAGATAATAATGACTCACCAATTGATTGTTATGTTTCGATGAAAGACGAACAAAGTAGTCTGGCAAAAAACCAAGACAAATACTGAAAACAAAATAAACAAACGTTTTAATTAGTTCAATTAAATTATTAACAATAAGTTTAAAAACATATTTATAGTTAAGGGAGCCAGGGTAACCGAGCGTGTTAGGACGCTTGCTCAGCTATCACTAAGTCGAGGCAACTCGAGGTCGTGGGTTCGATCCCGTGCCATGACACTCTGAATTGTCTCAATGAATCGCGGTCGGTGCAGGGCGAGGGACACCCTTTATGGGGACTCTTCCCTCACTCTTAGATGTGGGTCCGATCCGTGTCATGATGATGTAATTGGTATCTATGGTTTGAGGACGGAGCAGGGCGAGGGACACTCTTTATGACGCACGCTTATATAGCTTACTAATGACCACACCATACTCTCTTCGGAAGTACAATGTACAAATATATGATGTGTGATGTAGCTGGAACTCTCTACAGCGGGGCGTACAAAGGGCCTAAGTGATGGTCTAATTGCAAGGTTCGAACAAGTGGTTCGTCCAACCCGTTCTAGTAGCAAGTACTAGACTACTACTACTATTTATAGTTGAATTTATGATCAGTTATCTTATTTATTATCAGTTGTTATCTTATCAGTTATCAGTTATCAGTGGGAGGGGGTATTAAAGGTGTTAATATGATACCAAATACAACATAATATTACTCTAGAAACGTTTCGACTCAAAATCTTCTTCAGTCTCTTTAATTTAATTTTATTATTATTTTTTTTTTTTAATTTTATTTTTTAATTCTGGGGGGCTTTTACACCCGAAGACGCAGACCACTTATACGTGGGCACAACTAACCCGGGTTAGGGACCGAAATCCTAAAATCTTAATCCTTCTATATCCCTATTCTACCCCCACTTTGTACTGTTATTTTAAGTCATAAAAGCTAATAATGTAAATACGTAGCGTAGTACTCACTATGTTAACACTCACACTAAGAAGATGATATATAATTGCACGATAAAAAGAACTTTTTATATACTACGTTTATAAATTTCGTGTCATGAATCATAAAATTGAAACCCGTCAAAATGAAGATTGTAAATATGGGTCATGTCAAAACAAATAAAATAACTTGTGGATTTTTTCCGACCTAACTTTCCATACAGCAAAATTTGCTGAAAGCGAATTATATTCTGCTGAAAGATATTAAAATAATGAATTGTCAACGTGTTCTGAGCTATTCTAAAAGATTCAAATGTCTAGCTACTTGGAAAGTTTGTTAAAAATCGATTGCAAGGACAAACAAACAATCAATTACTGGACAAACAAACAAGAAAGCAAGCTAATAAAAACGTAGTAAAAAGTCGAAACAAATATCTATCTATATTATTAAAAAAGTTTTGTAAACAAACAAATCCAGTGAAAGCGACATACTTAACTGAGAGTAGAGTGCGTTAGGAGATACCCCCCTAGAAGTGAGTTGAGTCCGTGGGGGTAGGAGGGAGCTAGAGAGTGAAATAATACTTACTGTGTAGACTGAGTGAGGGTGATATTATATTCGTCCGAGAAGAGAAAAGCCTGTAAGGTGACTAAGGTGTGACAAGGAGTAGGTATATTGAAATGTCAGCGAGAAAAGGAAAGTAGATATTAGTTGAGCTCCCCCACTACTTCTCAGCCACTAACTACTTCCCATTACATATTCCATAACTAAACTTTATACATATTCCATTTCCCTTCTTATACCACGTCGCGTCGGACGCTACAACGTCTTTTCGGGGGTTGGCGAGCGAAGCGAGTAGGGGGCGAAGCCCCCTAGTGTTTAATTATATAAAACTAGCCGTTAGGCCCGTGGTAACGGGCAGAATAATAAATATGATTGAGAAAAAGAGCTGAGAGATAATTAGTTATAATTAAAATAGATATTTAACGAGATATTTACTGTTTAAATAGTAAGTTTTATGCAGTTATAATTAAAATTAAAACATTTAAATAGGAAGTTTCATGCTCCGATATTCGTTATATAGGTATGGCGCAATTGATTAAGTATCTGGCTTTCACCCAGGAGCCCCGGGTTCGATCTCAGCTTATGGCGCATCAATTTTTAACGTTATAAATCATTTAGAGGTGAGTTGTCGTCGTCGGGACACTACTCGATTATATAAAAGATGTTGGTGACTAAATTGTTTTTACTATTTATTAACCTTCCAAGTCATAATTTTGAAGTGGTACCACAAATGTCAATTTAAACAACCAATCATTAGATAATGATATAATAACGAAACACGTTTGTTAATTGTAGTATACAATTGTGTTTACAATATTCTTGAATGAGTCTTATTGAACTTTCAAGTCATAATTGGTGTCTAAGTTTTTATTTATTAACAGCAAATTTAAATGTTTAATATAATAGTTTAAAAAAATTTACAATTTTATTTAGTTTTAGTTGATAAATTCTACGATACTCTTGAGAGAGTGTATTAAAGTAATGTACTGTCTAATAGTCTAATACATTAACATATACTAGATGTAATACACTCGGATACATTCCAAGTAATAAACATGGTCATATAAAATAAACAGATGACTGCATTAGGGTAATAACAGTATTACTGCTATCTACCACCATCAATTTACTCTTCTTTTTTTTTTTAGCAATAACTTCGTACGTTATCAAGAAAAAAAAAAGATACAGTTCAAACGAATTACTCAATTATTTGGAAGTTTCGCATATTACGTTAAATTACGTTATTTCTTGGGTTGTTAACTTTAAAAATATATTCAACATCCTCTTCGCCATTAATATCTTGAATCATAAAGATGTGTATTAATTTTATAAATTACCTATTTATTCTTCAGCTGATAACTTATCTGGTGATATTTTCTTTTTTATTACGTTTTTATTAGCTTGCTTTCTGGTTTGTTTGTGTGTTTGTCCAGTACAAATCTTGCAATTGAATTTTAACAAACAGACTATGACAGACATAGCTAGACATTTGAAACTTTTAGAATACTTTAGAACACGATGACAATGCACTATTTAATTACTTTTAACCATCTGTTAGCAGAATTTAATTCGTTTTCAGCAACTTTTGCTGTAAGGAAAGTTATTACCGAAAAAAATTCTCAAGTTTGGTTTGATATGACCAATATTTACAATCTCCGTTTTGCCAGGTTTCAAATTTATGATTTTTGCTTCCGAGCTTACCGAAGGTAACGGAAGCTATGTGATCGTTCTGAAGAACGAAAATATTTTATACCTCCGATTTCAAAAATTCCAAGACAGAAATCCGTTTCAGACATCAGGGAACATTTTTGGTCCCGTGTCTGTCTGTCGGTCTGTCTGTCGGTGGTCTGTTGGTCGGTCTGTCGCTCAATTTTGCGAACCACCATATCTTATAAAACTAGTTGCCTGATTTGAATTAAATTTAGTAAGTAGGTCATAATTAGGCCATTGTTGGTCCCATATAAATTTCAACTTTCTGCGGTTATTTGTTCATCTTCTACATCCACACAAACATACATTTATTTACAGCTATATCTTTAAAAGCAATCATCTGATTTTGATGAAATTTTTATGGTTTGTCGAAAGTAGCCTGCAGATAGCACCTGCGAAATTTCAACCTTCTGCGCACATCAAATCGTACTAAATTAATATGTCTTATACTACATAGCCGCATGGCTCACTGACTAACATTAATGTTTACCCACTTCCAGAAGAGCTAGAGACTTGCGGTTTGCGCCATTC
>KZ653907.1:32274-49367 GCA_001010745.2 Gerris buenoi | reverse complement strand
ATGTCCATCAAAAAGGGCGTGACAAGGCTGCTCTCCATCAGTTTTTTTGTTCAAATGCCTATAGCCAAGCTGTCCCACTGACAAACTTAGCTGACCATATATTCTTAAAAGGCACCAAAACATTTATTTGCATACAAAATTCTACCTTGATGTTAGTCAGACACTTTTTAGCACACTATCTCCTTAGGTCAGTTTTTTCTATTGAGATTTCGTGGAACTCATATCTAATAAGCACCACTACTTATCTGTACTTGACCTTTGATTTTTTTATTTATTTTTTTTTTATTTAATACTAACAAGTTCCATATAACCTCTTAAAGTAGGTAACTAAATGTTGTACTGCTTTTAGGGTCTGAGGATGAAAACAGAGAACCCTTATAATATCCTACATTTGTCTGTCGTTAACACCCCTGTTACTTCGGAAATTCCCAAATCGAAGATTTGAAACTTTGAAGCAATTTTATGTCTAACAATCAAGAAAAATTTAGAAAAGCGTAAAATATCCTACTCTTCAAAGTGGAAAATCAAGGGGTTAACGTTTAAAATGGCCTATACACATGGGAGCCTGGTTTGCTATTCTTGGTTTGCAAGAACAAAGTTCATCTGTGTGTGGAGAGTCAGCGTGCCAAGTTTCTGATGAACTTGATTTTCCATCAGGTTGGAATTTGGTTTGTCGAACAGCGAGCTAGGTATCCATGTGTATGTGTTGGCTTAAGGGGTTGAAACTTTGTTTAATTGGAAATGAATCATATGGGGTGTCAAATGAAAAGGGGAGGACGCCCTGAGTAGGAATATACATTTAGTTTCATTTTTGTACCAGTTTATCTTTGCACCATATGTCCTTTATCTTCATAAATTGTTTTGCTCTTCAGCCCTCTTACTGTACTCAATGTGAAAGTATTTGTCACTCCTGGTGTTAACAAAGCATATGCGTCTTAAAATGTTATATTATATCTCTGCGACATAGTCAATATAGTAATGTTGTTAAATGTTACAATTTAATTAACTTTTTTTAACAAGAAGGAAAAAAAAAATGTATAGTAATTTCATATGATTATTAATTTTTATAATTTAACTCCTTAGAATTTTTATTTATTTTTTAAGGTCTTATCTTAATTGAGATAACAAACTTAAAAATAAAATGTCTTACAGTTCACCTTTATCTATATTTTTTTTTATTCTATTTTATCTATATTTTTATGACTAATGTAATTCTTTGTAATGCAACGTTTTTTTAACGATAATTTCAATTATAATTTCCTTGTCATTATTTTTTTCCTGTTCCAGGCACAACTATTTTTAAATGGTACAACTATTCCGAAGGTAAATTTTCATCTCTCCATGGATATTTCTAAATTATTTAATGCATGTCCAAATAGTTTTTTTCAATGAATTATTGTGTACATAATGTGTATACTGTTAAAAGGTATAAAAAACTACCACTGTTAGATTAAACACTTTGTATAATAGAAACAAATAATCATTTAACAGGGAACATACATAAAACCATAAAGATAACAAAACATGTATCTACATATACAAAAGGCGGGAAAAGGCACATGGCATCAGGGTTGCCAAACTAAAGATTAGAAAAAAGATCTTCAACATATACAACTAGACTTTTACAGTGATATTTTTTTTTAATAAATTGAAAATATGTAAATTTATGGAGAAAGCATAGCTTATGGCCCAGTAAATTTCTTGATTTTACCTCTAGTTTGTCGTTTAGCTCCTGATATAATGCTTTAGTGGTAATTGGGGAAGGCCAGTTCCTCTTCCATACATGAGATGCTTTTAGAATTCTGATAGGAATTTTTCTTACTAGGTTCAATTGTCAGTTTTTATAAACCTTAATTTTTAAGAAGTTGAAAAAAATCTTAAAACTTTAAAAAATGTTGTTCCATGGGATTTATTCATTTCTTAGGACGTGTGTTATTTTACATTTGTTTATCTACGATTGATACAAAATATAAACATTGTATCTATGTTTAGATGCGTAGAAAGTGATTCTTTCTCTTTACCATCCTAGGGCAGTAAAAAAGAACAATTCTTCACCTTTACGCACGGTTAGCGAGTTTGTTTACATTTAACAAAACTAATTTGCTGTTTGTTAAATTAAAGTAACTGTTTATATGGAGATTTTAGTGAAATGATGATTTAAGAGATTATGACGAAATTGATGAAAATAAATACGCCTCCCGAAATAATTAATTCGGCACAAAATACAACTAATGAATTAATGTCATATTTATCTAAAGAGAAATACAAACTTACATACAGGAAATTAATTGTTTCTCTATTTATTATTAAAATCCAACAGTTGTAGATAAAGTACGGTACGCAACTTGTGCAAAAACTGCATTTTGCATTGCTCATGTGGTTTTACTACCCTCGCTATAGCTCGGGATGCAAACTCCACTCTGGCATGTAAAATACTACTTTCCGCACTAGACGCGTAATGTACTATTTTTTACACACTACATACACTTTTACATCTTACATAATTGTACAAAAAGTGTTACAGTATTTCGGCAATCAATTGGCTGAAATCAACAAGCAAAATGTTCATTTATAATTTTTTTTACTTAATCATTCTTGTCTGAACATTTGTTATTCATTTTTATACTTAATTGAATGATGATGTTGTAGATGGGCTGAACGGAGAGGGTATTGAAATGGATGATGCGAGACTGGTGCAGAAGTTAAGAAACAGGTTCCTAGTACCACCTCCTCTTTATTCACCCTCTCATAGTTATCATCTTGATGAAGACATTGAAGATCAATCTATGGGCCAAGGTGAAATGGTCAGAAAATATCTCAATAATAAGGTGGGATTTTATACTTTTTACTTCTTTTTGTACTTGATGCATATAATGTAGTTTAATAGTTTTGCACTTTTTGTTACCAACCAAGCATTACTGGCTATACTTAAATAAAGACTGCTTATTGGATAAGGATCCTGTTATCTTTTGTAAGTTTTTTTCTATGGATATTGCTGGCTGAAAGGTCTCCATTGAGATTACATTGCTTTGTATAAAGAGGATTAGTTGTTTGAGAGAGATTTTGTGGTACTACTTCATAATTATGACGAGAGATTTTTAATACTAGGAACTGCAGTATTGTAGTATCTTATTGAACTAAACATCCCTTTGTCTTTATACGTAAGGGGGTACTCCTCAACTTAAGTTTTGCCTTATCTTCCTGCTGGCCTTTTTAGGGGTTAGTAATTTAACTAAGGCGCTAATAAAAAAAAAATAAAAAAAATATTATGAAGTGTAACTTATTTTAACACTAGTTATCATACTGATAATGATATAGATAGAACACCTGTGCAGTCAAAGCAGAAAGAAACAAATAAATAAATAAAATAAAAGAAAAAATAAATAAATAAAAAAATAGTTATTATATTGGGAAATTAACAATGAACATTTATTGAAAATATTCAATGAAGTTATGGATGATAAGCACATTGCTAGAGACCTTGAGTTTATCAACAAAATATTACACACGTCAGACATATTATTTCAATTTTTTTACTTTCACTATATACGTGCTAATATACAATTAAAGTAATTGGAACTAATTGCAATTTTACATTTTTACTTCCAAACGTAATGAAGGTAGCGGAAGCTATGNCTAAAAATGTTTCTTAAAAATTAAAATTAACCTAAAGTATATTTTTTATTTCTTTAAATATTATAATAGGAACATAAATATAAATTTATGTTTCTAATTCTAATTGATAAAAAAGTATAATAGTATTAGGTGTAACCTTTTTAGGGGTTAGTAATTTAACTAAGGCGCTAATAAAAAAAAAATTAAAAAAATATTATGAAGTGTAACTTATTTTAACACTAGTTATCATACTGATAATGATATAGATAGAACACCTGTGCAGTCAAAGCAGAAAGAAACAAATAAATAAATAAAATAAAAGAAAAAATAAATAAATAAAAAAATAGTTATTATATTGGGAAATTAACAATGAACATTTATTGAAAATATTCAATGAAGTTATGGATGATAAGCACATTGCTAGAGACCTTGAGTTTATCAACAAAATATTACACACGTCAGACATATTATTTCAATTTTTTTACTTTCACTATATACGTGCTAATATACAATTAAAGTAATTGGAACTAATTGCAATTTTACATTTTTACTTCCAAACGTAATGAAGGTAGCGGAAGCTATGTGATGGTTATGACGAACGAAAATATTTTATGTCTCAGATTTCAAAAATTCCAAGACAGAAATCCGTTTCAGACATCAGGGAACATTTTTGTTTCCGTGTATGAGACGAAAACCATCATATTAACTTCTCGTCTGATATTAATGAAATTAGTATGGTAGGTCATATATTAGCTCATTGTTGGTTCCAAAGGCACATGGCATCAGGGTTGCCAAACTAAAGATTAGAAAAAAGATCTTCAACATATACAACTAGACTTTTACAGTGATATTTTTTTTTAATAAATTGAAAATATGTAAATTTATGGAGAAAGCATAGCTTATGGCCCAGTAAATTTCTTGATTTTACCTCTAGTTTGTCGTTTAGCTCCTGATATAATGCTTTAGTGGTAATTGGGGAAGGCCAGTTCCTCTTCCATACATGAGATGCTTTTAGAATTCTGATAGGAATTTTTCTTACTAGGTTCAATTGTCAGTTTTTATAAACCTTAATTTTTAAGAAGTTGAAAAAAATCTTAAAACTTTAAAAAATGTTGTTCCATGGGATTTATTCATTTCTTAGGACGTGTGTTATTTTACATTTGTTTATCTACGATTGATACAAAATATAAACATTGTATCTATGTTTAGATGCGTAGAAAGTGATTCTTTCTCTTTACCATCCTAGGGCAGTAAAAAAGAACAATTCTTCACCTTTACGNGTGCTAATATACAATTAAAGTAATTGGAACTAATTGCAATTTTACATTTTTACTTCCAAACGTAATGAAGGTAGCGGAAGCTATGTGATGGTTATGACGAACGAAAATATTTTATGTCTCAGATTTCAAAAATTCCAAGACAGAAATCCGTTTCAGACATCAGGGAACATTTTTGTTTCCGTGTATGAGACGAAAACCATCATATTAACTTCTCGTCTGATATTAATGAAATTAGTATGGTAGGTCATATATTAGCTCATTGTTGGTTCCATATAAGTTTCAACCTTGTTGAAACCTTGTTTCAACCTTGCGCCCATTGTTTTCTCTTCAACACGTCTGTGTGTGTATCCATGTACATATTTTAAAATATTGTCTTAAAATGTGAGAGATTTTATTATAAATATAACACAAAGAAGTAATTTTACTTTCCAGCTAGTATACTTAGATTAAAAAATCCTATTTTATTATTCTACTTTCAAATCGAATTGTTTGTTCTCAAACCTCTCTTTATCTATTTGCTTTGTGTTCAACAAATGTGTTCATTCTCGGTGAAGAATATTTTGTGATTAGGAGAGACTATTCACGTTTGACTTCGTAAAAATAATAATGATAATGAAACTATTTTATCAGTTATTTGTCAAATTATTATTCCACATGTTTGATACAGATTCTTGATCACTTTCATTTTGATAATTATATCAATGAGTTAATGGTATTTTACATTAAATTAAAACAATCCCCCCCCCTTTTTACTTTATTGTGAATATATTGCATAAACTGAAAAATTGGTGTGGCTCATAGCTTCCTGGCATCCTTTAGCGCATACTTCAATAATTTTTATTTTTACCACCCACTATTGTCAAATATATTATTTATGAACAAAAGTATGAATTTAGCAACTTTTAAAGAGTGCAGGTGGTTGAAATTGATATGAGGCCCTCTGTGGCTGCATTTTACAATCATCCAAATTTCTTAAAAATCGATAAATTAAATACTTTTTTGAGGAATCGGTCATTTAGGGTATATAATAATTGAAACAAAGTACATTTCAAATACGGCTATATTTCGACCATCACGGTCATCTTCAGGCCTAAAAACATCGAAATAATACTGTAATTTTATATTTACTAACAAAGACAAATAATAAATTAAAAGCAAACTATTTTAACATTACAAATGAAGTTTTATATTATAAAAAACCAATCAACTATAAGAAATCTTACCTTAGATTGAAAATGACTTACCTTAATACTTAGATTGAAAACTATTACCTAACATCTAGTTAGGTTCGTCACTATTTGTCAAATTACTCATAATTTACATAAAACTGTCTTATAACAATTAACTATAAAAAAAAATAACAAAATAACAAAATTAAAATAACAACATGGTAAAATGTCATATTTGAAATGTAATTTGTTTCAATTATTATCTACCCTAAATGACCAATTCCTCAAAAAAGTATTAAATAAATTAGGGAAAAGAAAGAAGAAATACTGCTGATAAATTAAAGATAGGTACCTTTTAAGATGTAGGTGTGCACATGTGGGAGAGAAACAAATGGGTGCAGAAAGTTTAAACTTGTATGGGACCAACAAAAGTTCATTATAATTGGACAAGTAGTTTTGATTTTTTAGTTAAGGTGGACGGACAGACAGACAGTCATATTATGAATATTCCCTGATGTCTACAACAGAAAAAGCTTTCTTCTACCAATGATTTATTTATTAATTGATTTAGACTGGGAATGATTAAAATAAAATGTTTGTGGGTGAAGTCTCACGGGTTTTTTTTTCTTATTGTGAGCATGAAATTATTATTGGCAGAGGAACTGCTGATTTGAATTTGCTATATTTTTCCTGTGTGTGTGCACCAAATAGATCTTTATTACTGCATAGTTTCATGTTCTATCTCTTTTGATTCTAAAGATATTGGATCCGCACTGAGTGACAAACAGATACAGGAACGAGTAATGGTAATAGTTAGATTGCTAGGACGAACCAATTGTTCATACCTAGCAATTGGTCTACTTTGGGCCCATTTTACTATCCATGGTAGTGAGTTCCAGTCACTTCCCACTTCATTCCTGTATGTTGTAGTTAGAGCAAGGGTCGGCAACCTAAGGCCGTTTTTCAAAATGTATGTTTAAGTATACTAAAAATGTTTCTTAAAAATTAAAATTAACCTAAAGTATATTTTTTATTTGTTTAAATATTATAATAGGAACATAAATATAAATTTATGTTTCTAATTCTAATTGATAAAAAAGTATAATAGTATTAGGTGTAAGCCTGTGAAGTATTATTAGAACCATTCCTAAAAATTGCTAAAAGAATTCTTGATAAGTCCGTTTGTTGTCTTATCGCGCCGCGCCGCTGATCCAAGATCTGTTATTCTTGATAATAACTCTTTGTCACTCTGACCGGCAGTGTTATAAGGTGTAAGTCTTTTTTATATTTATTACCTTTCTTGATTCTAAAAATTATTCTTATCTAATCTTAATCTTATCTACTCTATCATTCTTATCTATTAATTTCTTATCTACTCAAAAATAAAAGCATAATCAGTTGTATGTTTGCTTTCGTGTCATCAACATCTATTCGTGTTTTAACGAAGATTTTTGATATTTATTATAATACTGTTATCCTTTTTGCTATACTGACATGAGTACTAATGAGAAAAAAAGAAAAATTGAAAGTGCGAACACTAGTGCGGGTAGGTCCTTCAAAGACCAATGGACAGTAGATTACTTTTTTGTTTTGTATAAAAATAACCCCGTATGCTTGATCTGCAATGAGACAGTAGGTGTCATCAAAGAATACAACATCCGGCGTCATTTTGAGACTAAACACAACGATTACCAAAAACTTTCTAGAGAGGTAAAAGAAAAAAAAGTTCTTAGTTTAAGCCAAAATATTTTTTCAAAACAAATCAACCAGAATCAATCTATCGTCAAAGTTAGTTTTTTAATATCTAAATTAATTGCAGAAAGGGGTAAACCCTTTACAGATGGTGAACTAATAAAAGATTGTTTGGCAATAGTGGCTAGTGAAATATGTCCGGAAAAGAAGAAAGTAATTGAAAATATTAGTTTGTCTGCTCGGACTGTAGTAAGGAGAATCAGTTCCATGTCGGATAACGTTGTAACGCAACTTCGCGATAGGTCAAAAGAATTTACTTTCTATTCAGTTGCGCTTGACGAGAGCACTGATGTGACCGACACTGCTCAGTTATTAATTTTTTTAAGAGGCATTGACAGTGACTTTAATGTAACGGAGGATCTCGCTGCACTTAAAAGTCTTAAAGGAACTACGACAGGCGAGAATATTTTTTTAGCTTTATCAGAAGCTCTGAATAATTTGAATTTGAAATGGAAAAATTTGATAAGTGTCACTACTGACGGAGCTCCGAACATGTCTGGCACCAATTTAGGTTTAACTGGGCACATTAATAGAAAAATGGTTGAACTCGGTGAAAAAATTCCCATGAAGTTCCACTGCATTATTCACCAGCAATCATTAGGGTGCAAAATCAAAAATTGGGACACAATAATTGATAAAGTTTCAAGCATAGTGAAATTTATTAGAGCGCACGGATTGAATCACTCGGAATATGAAATTTACTCGGAATATGAAGACATCGTGTACCACACCGAAGTGAGATGGCTGAGCCGTGGAAAAGTCTTAAAGTACTTTTTTGATTTAAAAGAAGAGATTGAAATTTTCTTATCAGAAAAAGGAAGAGATATTCCAGAGCTTTCAGATCCAGAATGGCTTTGCCAGTTAGCATTTATGGTAGATATGACATCATATATCAATGAATTGAACACGAATTTACAAAGTAAAAGTAAACTTATTTGCAACATGCTCACTGATGTTAAAAGTTTTATGATAAAGTTAGATTTATTTATCAGCCATTTTCAAAAAAATAACACCACGCATTTCCCAAGTTTACATAAAACTATTACATCTTTAAAATTTCAAGCCAATAGCCCAGATCTTTTTAAAGAATTTATAAATTCTCTGCAAACATTAAAAGATAATTTTTCTATCCGGTTTAAAGATTTTTATGACCAAGAAAACGACATTTATTTATTTGAAAATCCTTTTCAATTTGATATTAATAATGTAAATTCAGATTTGCAATTAGAAATCATAGATCTCGTTTCAAACAACTTTTTAAAAAACAGTTTTTCCCAAAATACTTTAATAGAATTTTATGGTTCTCTTCCCATTTCTAAATATCCCAAATTAAAATCTTTTGCACAAAAAATGATAAATGATTACATAATATGCTTAGACTTTCGGTTTCAAATTTAAGTCCTGATATATCTGAATTGGTAAATCATATTCAGGAACAACCATCTCACTAACTGATTAAATTAATAATATACTTTTTCACCATTTTACTTGGCAGTAAACTTTTATTTTATTTTTTTACTTAACTTTTTTTTATTTTGTACTAATATAAATGTTTTATGAAAATTAAATGTTTTCAATTGTATAATTTGGCATTTTTTATTAAGATTATTAATCCTAATATAAGGCTACTCCAGGACAGGGGCGTAGGAAAAGTGGGGCAACCGGCTTGCCCCATTTGTGCCAAAAAATTCCCTACAAAAATAACTTTTCGGAATAAAACGGACAATTTTTCTTCGCCCACATTTTGAATGGTTTATTATCATTTGCAACTGCATTTGCAGGGAAACAGTTTGCGGGGAAACTATTTCAGGTTATGCTAAACCCGCAATCGGGCCCGCCAGTGGTTTACAAATTTTTTTGATTGGCCCGCTACAAAAAAAGGTTGCCGACCCCTGAGTTAGAGCATCATGGCACGGGATCGTTTCCTCCCTTACCTTAGGACCTTTATTCACCTCGACTTATTAATAGCTGGGCTGGTACCTAGAGCCCCCCGGCCACACTGGCTCCCCTGACACAAGAACGAAACTAAATGGGTTTCTTTTTTTTCAGTTTTACCAATGAAACACTGTATAAAAAGGTTTAATAAGTTTATCTCTTATGTGTTGTGTTTTTTTCAGAGGAACGGAGTGTATATAGAGTGTGGAGCTCTTGATGGGGAGACAAGATCTAATACTTTGTACTTTGAAAGGAATCTAAACTGGACTGGACTTCTCATAGAGGCCGATCCAGCTAACTTTTACCAGATGACTAAAAAGAACAGAATTGCTTGGCTCTCACCTACCTGCCTTAGTGTTAAACCTTATCCTGAAATAGTAAGTGTCATTGGTGCTAATATTTATACTTAAAATTTAACTTAATGAAATAATTTTATGCTCCTGATTAATAAAATGGAGGATTGGTCTAACAAACAGAACAATTAGTTATTAGCAATTAGCAACATAGTATAAAATTAGTTACCAGACTTTAAGTTTGCCAGTGAACTTATTTAAAAATAAAATTAAAAAAATGTTAATTGATAATGCTTTTTATACAATTGAAGAATTTTTAGAACATTCATGTAATGTGTAGTTTCTGTGTTGTTTTTATCAATATTTTAGTTTTTATGTTTTGTTAACTTTTTAATTAGTCTCATTAGGTTTAGGTACTGTGATTTTGGTTTTAAGTTATAGTGTTGTTGATTTTTGTTAAAAAGTAAATAACATTTTAGCTTTTAATGTATTGTATACTATTTAAGGAATTTGAATTCAGTATCACTATGTATAATGAGAAAGTTGGTCTGACCATTTTACAAGCTTTTATTTAACTTGCAATGTATGTATGTATGTTCGGGGAAAATTTAAAAACTTAGTATATAAAAAGTTCTTTTTATCTTTGAATTATTATAGAAATTAGTACGCATACGGATAAGAAAGGGAAGTAGATAAGCTTAAAAGGAAGTAGAGCTTAGGGAAGTAGATAACACTTTAAATTGTTATTATGTTACACATGATGTGTTTTTTACAAGCTTTTATTTAACTTGTAATGTTTGTATCTATGTATGTATGTTTGTATGTTCGGGTCAAATCTTGCAGCTAAATTTTAAAGCAGTTTTTCTCAACCAATGTATTGAAATTTTGCATTCTCGTTTAGTTTGGATGACAATGCATGGTTAGCTAAGTGACGTCATTCTAAATCCAATATGGCGGGCAGCGCAAGATAACAGAATATTTATTTATTTTTTTATTTTTTTTTTTTTGCACGGCCATGACATCAATCAAATGAAAGTGTTTGGTGAGAAGAATACGAATATAAGTTTGTATTTAATTTTTTATTTTTCCAAAATCAACTTATTTTATTTATTTTTACCATCTGAACTTTAGGAAAATAAAGTTATCATTTCAATTCTGAAGATACTTCAAGGATTGGGATGAAACTTAAAGACTAACTCGTCATTAGAATACCTTGAATAGACTGGTCCATTTATCGTGTAAGTTTCTTTCAAACCCTGCCTACACAATTGTATGGGTTCTTAGTGGCGTATTTGTTTTATTTATTAAAATTAAATTTAAAATAGACTGCCTTGGTGTGGCACATAGCTTCCTCGCATCCTACCTACGTACTTTACTGGTTTTTGCAAGCCATTATTGTCTAATTGGTTTAATTGTTTCCCCTGTTTTTTTTTTTTTTTAATCTGTCAAAATTGTTTTGATTTTTTACACGAAATAAAGTATCAATTTAGCAAAAGTTAAAGAGCGCTGACGGTTCATATTGATCTGGGGCTATCTGCGAGTTACTTTCGATCATTTATTAAAATTTCATTCAAATCAGATAAGTACTTTTGAAGCTATAGGTGTAAATAAATGTATGTTTGTGTGCATGTGAAAGAGAAACAAATAGGCGCAGAAGGTTGAAACTTATATGGGACCAACAATGGGCTAATTATGACCTACCACCCAAATATCATTAAAATTGGACGTGTAGTTTTTAAGATATGGTGGTTGGCAAAAATTGAACGACAGACACGGCACCAAAAATGATCCGTGATGTCTGAAACGGATTTCTGTCTTGGAACTTTTGAAATCGAAGACCTAAAAATTTCTCGTTCTTTGGAACGATCACATAGCTTCCGTTACCTTCGGTAAGCTCGGAAGCAAAATACATAGTTAAATAAATAAATATATAGTTGTAGTTATTATAAATTAAGTAATTATTTTTGTTATTAAGACAAACAATCTTTAAGCATGAAAGGGATACAAATAATATGGGTAATACTTAATGTTAATATGGACTGTACTATGTTCAGGTATCATTTGAGCAGAATAACAACATGGGTAAGATATCAAACCTTCCAGTTGGATCCAGTAAGAGTAAACACGTGGATGTACAGTGCTTTCCATTCTACACATATTTACTTGCGCTTAACATGACCCATATAGATTATTTCAGTCTCGATGTTGAAGGTGCTGAGCTAGATGTTCTTAAGACTATACCCTTCGAAAAAGTCAACATCGACGTAAGTCAATTATTCTATTGTATTTAAAAAAACAAAACAATTATATATTCTCAAGCTTGCTTTAATTCGCAAATATCAGTATAGTACTGTTGCATTCCTGGTGGACTAATAATTATTTAATTTTTACTTTTTTTGAAGGTACTATCAGTGGAATTTATCCATGTAGATGCAGGTAAAGATGCCTTGAAAGATTTCATGGAAACAAAAGGATACAAAGTGCACGGCACTGTAACTCATCCTAACTGGCTGGCAAATGACTTCATTTTTGTCAAATCCTAATATACTGCCCCCTTGTGATACACCTGACACACTCTCACAGCTCACAGTTTTCTTCTATTAAATATATTATTTTCTTCTGGATCTATTAATTAATCTCTTTTTAATAGTTAACTATTTTTAATCAAAGGGTGTGTTTAAAACTTGGCGTTTATGGTGTAGCTTTATGTTTATTTTTTATTATAGACCATCTAGTCTTTGGATTTTATTATTATTATTATTTGTTAAATTATGAACAGAATTATTATTTTGAGGCTCGAGGGCAATGTATATAATGTCCGAAGATTCAGGTTCCTATTTAAAATATATGTCCTAAGTAAGAAAATTTTTGTTTTTAATTTTTTATATTACAAAAATTATAAATTAATTTCAATTTTCACAAATATTTGAAACAAAGCTTGTTAATAAATTGTTAGATAATTTTATGTGAATATTTGTATTAATAGGGGACCTACTGCTTTTTACATTATTACTTTATAACAATAAAAACGTAATTCCATGCCTCCTATGTATGAGAACTCAATGGACAAATTTCCCAACAGGTAGCCTAAAAATACACAGCAAAAAATATAGCAGAGTAAACAATTAATTGTAGTTACTCTAGTGGATTTATTATTTAACTTAAGGCACACTATATCTAGTGGAGCCACTTAACTGGAGTTACACTAGGTCCAATGGCATAACACCTTTTGATTATTTAATAATTTATAATAGAAATATTTTAGAGGAAATCCTGTCAATGCATGAAAACCAACTAATACAAGTAGCATTTAAGCAAATATTTTGTTACCAATAAAGTTGTAAATGATAAACATAAATTTCTTACTAATGGACCAAAATTTGTCATCAATTAAATGTAGATAAAATTAATTCTGTTGATTATACGCGATCGTTAATAAGTTTTATACACACCCTTAATATAATTTATTACTATTATTTATTTTCTAAATTTTTAAAAATTATAAACAAGATCGGATAGAATTTAAACATAATATTATATTTATTTTATAAAAAATTATGTTACCGTAAAATCTCGTGTATAATATGCACTTTTTTTACCTCTTTTTTTCTTCCAAAATCGGGGTGTGTATTATACACGAGTGAAAAAAATAATTCGTTTACAACTTAAATTTTACCTCAATAATTGGAAAATAATAAAAAACATAAAGGTAAACATAATTTATTTTTATCAAAAACTGATTTTATGTATCTCATCATATATATTTTGGTTATACCATACTTATTTTTATTCTCTTTTTTTTAGACCGAAAGACTTGTTATCATCATAGGTATGTTATTTTATTTCGCTAGTTGATCAAAGTCATTGATAAATTAGATAGAAGATAATTTTTTTGTTTATCTCAAAAACCGGTACCGCCGTGAGATTACACTGGTGATTACACCATGTGATAACACCGGCTTGATAACAAACGGCTGATTTCAAAGGCCTACAAATTTATCTATTTTATAAGAAAGCACCCAGTTTTATTATAAAATAGGCACCTTATTATCCATCTGACCTCGCAAGTAAAAATATTACGTAATAAATATTGGAAATTACATGTAAAATGTGCAAAATATATCATTCTAGGTACGTATTATAATAGATTTTTTCTAAAATTTGACGGAAAAGTCGGGTGCGTATTATACACGAATATTTAATTTTCCCCAAATTATAGCTCAAAATTTTGCCTGCGTATTATACACGGGTGCGTATTATACACGAGATTTTACGGTAATTTTTTTCTTTATCAACACCGGTGTTTCATGTCTGTTAAAAATTTTGTTTTTTGAATATCTGAAGGTGTTGGGAAATGGAATTTGATTATTATTATTTATTTTTTATTTTTTGTATTGCTTTGTCAATTGATTTCATATGTGTGTTTGTTTATTTGTTATTAATGATAATTTAATAGTAATAATGAACTCTTTATTATTATTTATTTGGTTCCATCCCATTGATCTGATGTCAAATACCAGTTTTTAATATTTTTCTTTAGTTCATAGATAACATAGCAACAATTGTGATAGGTATGGAATTAGATACAATGATTAATAAATTAATGAAGCAGGCTAAAGTTAGATTTATATTTGTAAGATTTTGTTTTTGATGAAAAAGGGAACACAAATGTCGTGATTTTTATTTTTTAAATGATTTATTTAAAGAAAGTTGGTAACCCGAGCTTCGATATTCAAAGCTTTAATATTATTATTAAGGAAAAGGAAAACAGAAAGATAAGCTAAAAGATACAGAAGTTACGTGTCTGTATAAATCTATATATGTCAATAGATGAATAGTAGGATTTAAACAATTAAATAGACAGAAGTATAAAGATAAGCAAAAAGACATAGACTGATTAACTGAAGGATATAGACAGAACAGGGAGTGTCTAATAAAAATATGATATTTTTTATCTTTATTTTTCTCTTCTTCTTAACTAATAATATTAATTATTACCAAAGAAATTTTAAAATTCTAAAAGTTTTAAGTTGGTTTTCTTATTTACTTTTTTAAAATGTAATTAAAGGTTTGTTATGATTTTTTCTTTCTTTCATATTTTAGAACTGCTTTTCTTTACAAAAATTATGTATCAAAATGTTCAGACTAATGGGATAATATTTTCATTTAAACTTCTATCATTAATAAAAAGTTACCCTAGAATAACAAATATTTTATTATAGCATATTTATATATATATATTCTTTTTTTTACTATTTTACTTATTATTATTTTTTCAATGAATCTCTGGATTATATTTAATTATTTTTTATTTGTTTAATTATGTTGTTAGTTCTGATAATGAAGATTTTAATAAAAAGGTTTTTATCGTTTTGTATTGTATTTAATTAATCTATTGGAGAAATAATTTGATTCTTTACTAAAAAAACCTTTTATACTTAGGATAATAAAACAATATTTTGTTCTCCGCTCTGTATTACTCTACTATATTCTACTTAAAGGAATTAATAAGGTCCCCATTTAACAGCAATATGTGAGTGTCAAAATATAATCAAAACAATTAATTAACTTATTACTTGTACAAAATATGTGGTGTTAATTATAAGTAGTAGTAGTAACCTGGTATTTCCTACTAGACGGGTAGGACGAACCAGTTGTTTGAACCTAGCATCAAGCCCTATAGTAGACCCATTTTACTTGCCTCGTGGTGGAGAGTTCCAGCTACTTCACACATCATGCATTTGTACATTGTACCGCCGAAGCGAGTATGATGTGGTCATTTGTGAGCTATATAAGCTTGCCTCAAAGCATGGGGGAAGAGAACCCCTCAGGGGGTGTCCCTCGCCCTACTCTGTCCGCAATTCATAGATGCAATTCAGAGTCTCATGTCCCTGGATCAAACCCACGACCTTGAGTTGCCTTGACTCAGTGTTAGCTGAGCGGCGCCTTGAGCTCCTTGTCCACGCTGGCTCCCGGTGTTAATGACAAAGAATCAATAATTATTCCTCTAAATAGCAGTGGAATAAAGGGCCCTATACATTTGTAGTTTAACAGATCATTTTTTTTTTTTTTGTCTGAATAATAAACAGTATGAACTGGAGTCTGCTCAGATAATTATGCTGGTCTTAGGTCTTAGCAAATGGTTCCTTTTTATTGTCTGATAACTGTGCAGTTCCCCTTAATCTGGCAGGTCTTATCAGTTTTTTTTGGTCAATTTGGAAATAACTTAAAAAAAATAAATAATAACAATAATTAGCAAAGCCTTAGTGGATAGCGTACTCTTTACTCCACCTTAAACTAAGGTTAAAACACCGACATATCTAGTGATTTTGAATCCATGAGGTGAAACATGTTTCAAATTGATGATTATATGAACTAGATGAATAAAGTGGCCGGCTCTCCCGTCCTGCAATAACCTAATCATTTGTTGATCTGGACATAAGAGAAACTGGAAAAAAAAACAAAAAAACACAATAATAATACGAATAAAAATAATAAATAAAATGGCATCCTTAGAAAACTCAATACATCCCGCACCCCTCCTTTCAGTTTTTTGTCTACTTTTTTTCAGTTTTTCATTAAGTAAAACTTAGAATTTATGGGGCCCTTAATTACTATAACTAGTAATATTTTATCAAAATAAGAAATTCTATTTAAATAATAGGGTTCAATCCTTATCACTTTCACTTTATATATTTTTTAATTCCATTGCTTATATAATTATACATTAATTTGCTCAATAAACTTACAAAAGATTTCATTTAGGTGTTCTGTAATTGTTAGTTTTCCTTTTAAACAATATTTGTTTTGTTATAGATTCTCAGTATTATTAATTAATATTACATTGTTGCTTTTTTTCTTTTTTTTTGTTAATTAATTATTATTGTTTTATTTTATTTTTTGAAAGGAATGATGTTAGTATTTTTCAAGAACAAATGTTGGACTGAAATTTAAGGAGAAAAAGTTAATTGGGTTTTATTAAAAACAAAAGTATTTTGTATTAGAATGTAATACTTAGTCATTAATTACTTTATAGAAATTAAATAATG
>KZ653907.1:13077-31865 GCA_001010745.2 Gerris buenoi | reverse complement strand
TTCTTCAAATTATCTATCTACAATCATTATCGTGTTATCTTCTAATAACAATTATCATTATTGTTATACTATATACCATTGTACATAATATAAACTGAATCTTCCAAGACTTCTACTAATTAAATTTTATTTAATCTTATTATGTAGTTTGTTTTATTAATTTGAAAGAAATTAATTTAACAGTGTAACCAATATAAGAACAAACAAATCTATTATTTTAATTAATAAAAAAATTTATTAGTATAGCCAAGATAAAAAATGTAATAAAAAATATAAAGTTTTTCTACTAAAAGATAAAATAATTTTATATTTTATAATATATTTTATGATGGAGGGAGTGGTAATATTAACAATCTGTTTTTCTTATTTTTTTTTTATTATTATTATATGTGAGAGTCTCATAATGGGCATATGATTATAGTGCTCAATTGGGCAATCTTTGCTGTCCTTATAATTTATTTAACATGTTGATGACCACATTCTGGAAACGTGGAGCGGGTCAGTAAATGGGACAGGCCACATTCCGTGAACGTCCTCTCCCAACGGCACTTCTATCTATAGAGTGTGGTTCACCGCACATGAACCACCTGTGATTCTATCTAACCAGTTAACCCTGTAGGGTTCCACTCCTCCTAGCTTCTTTTGTTCTTTGGATATTAAATGGATTTTTTTTTATTTCCCAACTCTGCGTTGTGCTAAGCAAGTGTTCACTTGCCATCAACGTGTTAAATTACACCAAAAATGTATACAATTTTATTGTTTCTTTTGTAATTTTAAATTTATTATTTAATTTAGTTGTCATTTTAAGAGTTAAAACCTATTAATTATTTATTCTGTTAATTATAACAGTTTTACTGCACTTAGGTAATTAGGGTTCTGTCTATTTTGGTTTTTATTTATTCACTTATGTATTTATTTATTTTAAACTCCTCATTTATTTATTTCCTTCTTTTGTTTTTATTTATATTATAATTTTGGTTTTAATTTATTTACAATCTCAACCTTTTTACTTATTTTTACTGAATTTCACTCTCTTCACACTTGATTTAAATTTCAGTCAATAATTTACAAAGTTGTTTTTAATTTTGAGTATTGTTATGTGGTGTATTATTTTGTTTTATAATTTTTTTGTTGGTATTAAATGAATAACTCATTTTAATATGAAGATCTTTATTAAAAAATTGGTTATATTGACCGATGTTTTGAATATTTTTGTATAACAATCTGAAAGCTATTCTAAAATAATATATACTATGTGATGATATTTTATTGAGAAAGTTGAATTATTTGTAAACCATGTTGAAATTAAATTTTGTACATCAGCCGTTCAATTTTTAGTGGTAGAACAATTTTTTCTCTGTCTTAATTCCTTCTTCAATAACTTTAATGATATGTCATATTCATAATGTAATATATAGATTCTATGTATATTCTATATGTTATTCTGATATATAAATCATTTTTGTATATTCTGTACATTATAATAAAAATAATAAACAACTGTAGGGATTGACTGCTTAAATTTGATCACTACAAATAAGTTGTTACAGCACAAGAAGAGCAAATTCTTCTGCTAAGTGTAAACATAAATTAGTTATAGCTTAGGCCTTTTATCACCTTCACCAATGTGTTGCCACAATGTCTTGAGGAGTTGGCAAATGCTTGGCTAAAAGTTGTTAAAAATTGCAGTAAAGCTATACAGGTGACCTGATCAGGTAGATCAGAGCATGTGTTGGTAATGCACACATGTTCTTGATTACCAGATCAGATTCACCTGTCAGGTATACAGGTATACCGCAATGTTTAAGGCAGGCTTTATTATGTATAGGGTGAAATTCTACAGATTTAGGAAAAGGAAAAATATAATATTGAGGAGAGAATATGGATGGATCATCATAAGAGACAAAGGGATTTAATTTTATTTACAAAAGTCAGCTTTCAGGCTTTAGGCCATCATCAGTGCCTACATTGAACAACAGCAAAAATATGTAGTGGTAACCAGGGCTCGATTTGAGGCGGAACGGCGTTTCGGGACCTCTCTCTCTCTGATAAATAAAAAAAATGGGTTTATGTCTAAAACTGCTTAAAATGCTGTTTTTGTACGATATTTTTGAAATTTTTCCTGGGGGAGGACCCCCTGACCCCCCTTCTATGGAGGGGGGGGGGGAGAGGGTTGGTTGATGTTCCGGCACCTCAATTTCTAGAAATCGAGCACTGGTGGTAACTACAAAAAATATGTCAATTTGTAGTGGAGGCCTTTGTTTTTATATTTTAGTCAACCTTTTAACTTCAGGATCCATTTTCAGGTTTCACTGTTAAATTCTATATAAATAAATTTTAAAAATTAATTACATAACAATAAAAATGAACTCTCCTTAGCTTAATAACTTTATAAAATTTGTAAAAATAATTAATCCTTAAATTGTAAATAACCTGAGTTTATACCCCAGTGATCAGAGAATTTTCTTTTTCTTTTTTTTTAAAAAAATTGTTTGATTGTTTCGTATGAAATAACATATTTTTTATTTTATTTTTATTTTTTTTTAGGTGAAAAGAATTAAATTGTTATATTTTTATAATTAAAAAATAAATGTACATTTTAATTTCATTTATAGGATATCAAATAGATTTTGGTAGAATTATAGAAATTTCCTTAAGAGGATGCTAATTATTGCTTTATGTGTTCACAATTTACACACATAATTTTGATTTTAGTTCTGTACCTTCAGTAGAAAAAAAAGAATATTAAGTTTGCAACAGAAGTGTTTACACAATCTAAACTCTGAATGTAATTTTTTTTAGTCGCCATTATGATTTAGCCCTATGTTATATTTCCCTGTGCAAAATGGCACCGAAGGCATTTTACTCTCTTCTGTGTAATTAGACCTCTATAGGTTATAGCTAGAAAGCTATTGAAAGGCATGTTTCTAATCCGAGAATAGTGATTATTGGCTCTATATTTGACATGATGGGTATATGCATCACAAAAGTCAAACTTGATTCTTCACAGCCCATTCTATGGTGTCACATTGATATCACATTATCTCCTCTTAGTAACCAATGATGTTCCAAATTTGTTTAGGCAGGAGAGAGACAGAGCTATGAAATAAACTAAAAGCATTCAGCGATAATATCTAGTCTTAATTGAGATTTTTAGACTTTTTTTTGTTCCTTTTCTAAATTGACTTTTTCTCTTATTCTGTATTTTAATTTAATTAATAAGTATTCCTGTTTAATACCTGTTGGTTTCCATGATTTACATACACTATTATTTATTTACATATTATTATTTATTTTTTCCCTCAAATTATACTGCCTCAACTATACTAGGGTGTCATTTGTTTTTTCTTTATTTTGTCTTGAGAGGGCTACCAACTTGTTATTTGAAAACTAAAATTTTAATAATATTTCAAGAGTGGTACAGACCCTGATTTGAGGTACCTTTGGGCCTTTGTCGGCTAAGGTCTTAAAGGCACCCCTATTTTTACCTCGGCCAATGGGGGGGGGATGTTTAGTTTTCAATGTCCCAATGAGCCAAAAAAATTGATTGACAATTTTGATTTTGATTTTCTTTTTTCCCTTCTTTCAAGATTTTGGCACCCATCTAGAACCGGAACCCTGGGCAAGTAGCCAGTCTGCCCATTGGTAAATCAGAGCCTGGAGTGGTATAGTGGACTTTTTAAGCTAAACTTCCTATTTTTTCTTTTTTTAGTTTATTTCTCTAAGTTGTTGAGATGATTATTTCATCTACTTATAAATCAAATTATTGATAGTTAAATCATCAATTGATTATAAATCAAGATAGAAGCTAAGTCAATCTGGAATAATGATTAATTATATCTAATGATAATAATCAATGGTCCACCAGCTTGTGGAGAGCTTAAGGCTTAGGCTTGTCAAAATTAAATTTTATCTTAACATTAAAATGACTATAAAATATGTTGCACAACAACTATGGTTGTTGCCAAACCACTGTAAAAAAAATAAATAAATATAAAAAAATTAAACAGAACATTTTATTGATCATTAACAATTATAAAATATTGTATGTATTTAATTTTTTAGCGGTTTTTGCTAAGTGATTACTTTGTAAAAACTGCAATAAAATTAATAATGGATGGCGTATCATTGAAAAATTACTGTGCCCATTTTTAGTATATTAGAATATTTATTTTAGAGTTCTTCTAATATACATATATTTTTTTAAACTAGTGTTCACTAACGTATGGTTGTGGCAAAACTGAGCTGTCAAAACATAATAGAACAGTAAAATTTAGTAATTTGATTATCCGGAACACCTAGGGCGCAGTGTAGCTCATGGAAACAGAAAAAAACCATATGGACTTACTTTAAATATATTCTAAAAATTATATAAAAAGTTAATAAATAAAAAGTGCCAAGTTTTTTATACATTTTTTGGAGTCTGCTTTTAAGCTGTTAGATCCTAATGAATTGATTTAAAATATTTTATTTGAACGAATGATTTATTGTAATAATTTGTTTATGAGATTAATAAACAAATAATGAATATAAAAAATGGTTTATCAAAATCTAATAATTACTAATAAGTGGTTTCTTGGTTGATTATTGATTTTTTTTTTAAACAATTAAATGGCTTTATTTATTTATACTGTTTGTATTTTTGTTGATGGAAGGTATAGTTTTATACACTGCACTGTTTGTAAAGCTATATTTTTCTTTTCCTTTTTTTGATTTTTTATTGTGATAAGTGGTAGTTTTAGATGTATACATACAATTCAAGAAATGTTGTACCGTTGTTAGCTACTAATATAACTATTTTGTTGATATACATTCTTCTAATGTTATTTTCAATAATTATTTTTGTTGAATTTAGCTTTTTTTTTATTTAGATGTTAATATGTTATTAGAGTAGTATTTGGATTTGTTTCAGATGGTAATATTTGAATAAAAAAATGCTATTTTAATTTCAAGCTTAATTTAGTTTTATATTTATGATTTAAAAATGAATGTGCACTTATTTCTTGTTATTTTTCAAAAGTCGGTTTTATTGGAATATTTTTAATGGTCTGTTAGATTTTTAGTTTTCTTTACAAAATTTCGTCAGCAATTCATGGCCACAGAATATTGACAGAATCACAGTAAATCGATCTGAAAGATTTGGATTTATTTAGACTCTGGTCACAGAAGCCTTTTTGTAGATTACAGGTTATTTATTATTTTGGCTAGGCACAGTAGTTATCCATGTTCGGTTGAAAGATAGCTCTATACAAAAATAAAAAATCAGTCCGTGACAACTCAGACAAACTTTATCATATACGATATCATAATTACTTAGCCATCATAATTACTTAGAGTTTTTGGAGGGTAGCGCTCCTAAATTTGGAGTTAAAAATCATTTCTTGATTTCGCCTCGGGGTATGATTTTTCTGAACATGCATGCCAAAATTCTTTTAAATCGACCCAGTAGTTTAGGCTCCAGGCGTCTGCGCAGATTGACATTTTTTAAAAACCACTTTTTTGGACTCAGTGGACCTCAAAACGTGTAAATCCAAAAAAATTTCAAAATTGAATTTTTGTGTGATCACAATACTTTCTCTTAATATGAGAAAGTAAAAATTGACAGTCATTAATGGAGAGTACTTTTATTTTATAACCATATTGACTTTTGAGCCTTTATCTCCAAATCTTAAGATAAAACATAAAATATGATTGAGACTAGGTTTAATTGAATAATACTTATATATATATATATAAAAAAAAAAAATTACTTATTTTTAAAGAGAGTGCTGCTGTCTTTTGGGACAATTTATAACTATCATCAAATTCTTACTATATCACACTTCTTATTTGATTGTTTCATCTTTTTTAAAAAAATATTAGCTCTACCAACACAAACAATGTTATCCATAAATAAATTAATACTTAAATCTTTATTAACAAATTGGTTATATTGACAGCTATTTTGTGGTAATCAAATATAATGATCATTAGTGCACACTTAATAAAAATGTTCTGGTGGTTTAATTCAAAATAATCTATAACTGTTTTACCACTATATACCTAAAAATAACAATCACTGTCCTGGCTTGTTCGAGAAAGGACGTGAGTAAGATCAAAACCTGCCCTTTACTCTCGTGATATCAATTCCCTGCAATAGAAAATATTTCTCTACTTTCTGCCGACAATCCATGTACTGCCGTAGTGAGGACTCCTCACTCAATTTTTCAGGAGATGGGATGCCACTACTGAGTTTTAATCCTTGTCAGAAACCTTAGGGAATTTTTTTTTCTCCACAAAAATGGCCCAGTAGTTCAAGCTTAACAGTTCTTAATAGGTAGACAGACAGATTTTTTAAAAATCACTTCTTTGTACTCAGGGGGAAATCTTTCTTTTTAAAAAAATTGTATTAGAATTAAATTTGATAAGACCTTAATTGGTGTAAATCTGTAAGAAATCAAATGTTTGTACCAACAAAATACATTCTTTCTTTATTTAAGCACGAATATGGAAAATTCTTCTGTTTTGGTTGAACTTAAGAATTTTCAAGCCTGGTGTCGAGTTGAAAATTGTTCCAATTTAACAATAAATTAATTAAATTTTACTCTTTAAGTTTTTATTCAGTATCTGTAATCAAACATAATTTTCCATTTTCACTGGAATAAATTGGGACCAACTGAACCTTTTTTTTTGTCTGCAATTTTCAGACAATATTATTTATTTTGGTGTTATTTTGTTTTAAATACTATAATTTTCTGAAAACATAATAATGAAAAATCCCAACTTATAGCTAGATTGCTAGATAAAAAACAGACCTATAAAAATAGTCCTTATTTTATTTTCTTTCTGATTAATTAAATACATGTTTATATTGTTATTTTATTTATTATTGCGCTCAAATTACAAAAAAAAAATGTTAAAGAACAGAGACATGAGTAGATAACATATTGTTGAATTAATTTAATTTGTTTTCCTTCTAATAAAGCTTTCTGTTGTTTGTATTGTTATCATTATATATTAACAAAAAAAGATTTAAAAATGAAATAAAATAAAATGTCAAATCTCGTATATTTTTTTTAGTTGAATTGTGTTGGGTTGTCTATTTTTTTTTTTTATTTCCCAATTAACAGTCGCTTTGCAATAGTGACAAATGCACATTGCATTTGCTTTACCTCTACTTGTTCTGATTACACGATTCCTGTCACTTGATTAGAACAATAGAGGATGGGGGATCTGCCACTTAATCATCAACTCGATGAGATCATCAGCGTGAAACATGCATCCCCTCTCTGGGATTCTGCGGAGTTGTAAGTACGCTAACCATTCGGTTACAGTCCCATTGTTGGCTGTTCATAATTCTATTATATTTTCCATTTTAAAATATTTATTTTCTTATTTATAAAACTAATAAAAAGGGTTTTCTAAACAATCCTTTAAAAAAAAGATTCTTTAACAATGTCTATACTTAAGGTGCTAATAAATAACAATATAAAAATCTTATTGATACACAAACGCAAAAAATAAAAAAATTGTATCAAAATTATAGATAAGACAAAAACGTTTCTTTCTTTGACTTTGATAAAATATAATAACAGACTGATCATTGTTTTAAAACAAATAAATGATATTACACCAGAATCCCTTATTTAGTTTGATAATGCAAGATTATTGCCTACATGCACTGTATAATGACATGTTATATAATTATATTTTTTTGCTCTTTATTTATATTATGAGAAAAACAACTGTCGAGGATAAAATCAGATGTGTATGGGTTTGGATATTGATAGATAGTAGGTGATATATTCTTTTAATGATATATTGTGTAAGAATATTATACAAGGCAGTACAGACACACTTCAACTTAGGAAATAATTTGTAAATATTGGATATTACTTATTTATTTACCTATTATTGATCCTAAACATATGCTTAAACTGTTAATACTGTAAGTTAATAAGTCCCGGGAACAATCCAAAGTTAGTAAGTCGAGGTTTGTCAGATATGTATGACCTAAAGGCTAATTTCTACTAGTACAGCAACTACAATGCCAAAATCAATTGCTTTTCCTGACAATTTAAGGATTCTTACTGTTTACAAATTGTTTTAAGATCATATAAATAAGACCAATTCACTCATTTACTGTCTCTTGTGCTGAGAAAAGAAGCCATAATATCTTCTAAAAAAAAGAGTAGATTACATTATGTAATCAACTATTTCAAGAAGAAATTACAGTAAAACCTGCTAAAGTGTCCACCCGTGTATATTGACCACCTGGTCAATGAGACCACTTTTTCATAGTCCCTTCAGAAATTCAATACTTTCCTGTACATTTTCTTCTGCTTATTGAGACCATCTGCCTATATTGACCAGTGGCCACCTTCTTCTGGTCCCTTGAAGTAAATTTATTTCGGTTAAAGTGACTAAAGTAAAAAAAAAAAAATATATATTTTAGTGAGAATACCTATTATAATTTTTGAAACATTCTCATTTCTTTGGAATATCTCCTCTTCTGTTTTTATTTTATTCCTTGCTCAGTTCTTAGTATGATTGAGAAGGTAAAAGGTGTAATTTTTTTTTATCTCCAGTAGGTACGAAAAGTAATTTTTCAGGGCTAGTTTATAGGTAATAATGTTGGTCTTTTCATCCCTGTTCTCAAAAACGGGGAAATAATGTAAAAACAGGGAAATAATGTGAAAACGGGATTATAATCCACGTTCGCCAACCTAATTATTTTGTAAATAGTAGAGAATGAATGGAAAATACAGAGAATTGGTTGAAATCAGGTTGGCAACACTGCTTTTAAACTCCCAGCTGTAGTGCGAGTCATTCTACGATGATTTGTTTAGCCTTCGTTTAACTTCATATTTTTTATTGCATTAAAAGTGATTATTAAATGTTTAAAATAATTTATATTACATCATTTCCTATATTAAATTAATTTAATAAAGAAATACCTTTGTTCTTTGTTGAATAAATCTTATAGCGGTTTTTCTGGAGATAAAATTTTGTATGTACCTCAAGAATAATGCATTGTTATTCCCTTGTTATAATATCTCCCTCGGCTTCGCCTCGGGAGCTAATTGACATTAATCCCGAGGCAAAGCCGAGGGATTTAGTTGCCTTGATTCCTTCGGCTTTGCCTCAGAAATCAACTAAGTCACGCGGGAAATAATATCCTACATTATTCCCTAGGTGCATAAATGACTATTTTAATTTTTGTTCTTTCATGTACATTGTGTATTTTGTGCTGTAAATGAACGTAAAAAAATGTTTAGATTTACTATTAAACATAAGTACAATACATGTATTTTTTTTAAAAGAAACTCGCCTCGTTTTTGCATAAATTGTAAAAAAAAATAGCAGAAAGGTTCTATTTTTACTCTATTTAAAAATGGACTCTATTCCATGTGTAACATTATAGAAAAACCAAGAATGAGCAATTTTTTTTTAGCGGGTATGTTGACCACCTCCCTAAGGTGACCACTTTTCGTCCCTTCGGTGGTCACTTTATATTAAGGTTTTATCAATCAATAATGGGAGACAGACAGAGAAAAATACGGACTCGAACCCAGGCCTTCCGCAAACTTTCCGTAGTATGAAGACAAATACTTAAAAATTGAATTTTTCAAATTAATTGTACAAGGTACAGGTACTAATTGAGTACTTCATAATCAT
The DNA here is from genome assembly GCA_001010745.2 of Gerris buenoi. NCBI lineage: Eukaryota > Metazoa > Arthropoda > Insecta > Hemiptera > Gerridae > Gerris > Gerris buenoi. Next base: position 22,208 of record KZ653907.1, on the reverse strand, counting down.
AAGGGTTAATTCTCAATTTAGTTCTGATGTCATAAATTGACATGCTAAATATAGATGAATATTGAAAGCTTGGATTCGGGGAATAGCTATCAGTTACAGCAGAGAAAAAACATTCTCCCACATAGCTTAGTTGGATAAAGAGCATCTGCACTGGAAATGCGGAAGGCCCGGGGTCGAGTCCCGGTGCTGGAGTCTATTCTTCTCTTGGTGTCTCCCATTATTACTAATGATTATAATTTGATTTAAATTGATATTTAAACTTTCCGTAGTATGAAGACTACCAAATACTTAAAAATTTAATTAAGGTTTTACCATATCTTTTCTCCTGGCAAACAGCTTTGGGTAGAAAGATGTTTAAAAACTCGAATCATAATGAATAACCACTAAACCATAGTATTCCCATTTTCTTACAGTTCTTAAAACTATGATTTACCTAGTGGTAGATTCTACTCCACTTAAACTCTCAATGTGCTTAAAATAATTCTGTACATCTTAAAGATTAATAGGAAATTAATATAAAACTTAAATATTTTGAGATTTATTTATTTGATTTAAATTACATCACAGGGGACGATTAAAAAAGTCTTACAAACTTTGTACTAATTCATGGATAAATATTTGCTGAACTAATTGATCAACAGAAGGCACAATTACAGCTTTATAGAAAAAGTTGAAAAACTGAACCCAGTTGTATCTACTTTTAATTATATCATCTTTTTAGTCTATTCAAATAAAATAAATAAATAAATAAAAATGACGATGAATAAGAACAAGTAGATTGTCCCATCACAAAGACAGTTATTAATTTTAGTATTAATCAGTCAATAGCAGTCTGTATTTAAAAATAGTCAGACATTGATCCAAGCAATAATTAATTCAATACACCTTAGGGTGGGGTTAATGACAGCTCAACGCAACTTCAAGCCTTGTTCCAGGAAAGGAAAAGTATAGCTTTATTATTTACATAATTATTTACAAAAAAAAATACCTATTTACAAAAAAGACCATTTTCTACATAAGGTAAAAAAAGATGTAATAAATAATAGGAAAGTAAGAAGGAGATATAGAGAGAGTGAAAGGACTAGTTGAAATGGAATTTAAAGGTGAAGGGGCCTCCTGAGTGGAATTGATTAAAGTGTTGGAAAGGATTAAAGCCTTCGTGTTGTCCAGACTCTGGGTCTAGAGGATCCTCGCCTTGGTCAAACTTACGTCTTTTGTCCGGATCGGTCAGCACCTCCTTGGCAGCGGCAATGTCGATGAATTTTTTCTGAGCCACTTTCTTTTCTTCCTCGTCGATAAAATTGTCCGGATGCCATTTCTGTGCCATTTTCCTGTAGGCTTTGGTTATTTCCTGTTTGTTGGCGTTCCTCTTCACACCCAGGATTTTGTAGTAATCTCTTTTCTCGGCCTGTTTTTGCATGCGCTGAGCTCGCTGCAACCCTTCACTTGCCCTCTGAAGCCTGGGGTTTAGCTCTTGAGCTTCGTGATAGTCTCTCATAGCTTCGTCGTACATCTCACTGTTGATATAAGCCTCTGCTCGGTCACACAGTAATTCGGCATTTTTGTTGATCTTAAGGGCCTCGGAACAGGCGTGTACGGCCTGTGTAAGCTGGTCCATGTGTAAGAGACACTGACAGAGCTTCTCCTGACCCAGGTAGACAATCATAGGAACCTTATCTTCGACTTTGAGCAGTTTTTTAGCTGAAAGAACACAGGTTTCAAAGTCCACCTTTTCATGGGCTTCTTGAGCAGATGCTAAATGCTGAGCGACTTTCTTAACTTTCTTATAGTGAGGGAAACAGTCTTTGTGTTCGGGATCGAGTTTCAGACACTCTCGGACCTCTTTGAGACTCTCGTCAGGGAAACCAAGTTGATAGAGAAGTAGGGCTACTTTGTAGTAGCCTTCAGTGTTGTCTGCAGAGAGTTTAGTAGTGGACCTGAGATCGGATACGGCATGCATAGGTTCATTAATGGCTACGTAGCACTGAGATCGAAGTTCCCTCAATTTACTTGACCAAGGGCACACCTCTATGGCACTGGACAGTAGGTTAATAGCATAAGTGTGGCTACCTTCCCTGATGTACGCTTCAGCACTGCGAATCTCCTCCATGACATGGTCTATCCTCACCAGGTTTTCCCAGGACTCGTGATTCTGGTCGAAATTATACAAAGCTAAGAACTGCTTTCTCGCTTCTTCCAGCTTTCCTTGTTTCATCATGATCTGGGCTTTCTGATACTTGGCACCAACGAAATCTGGTTTCAGATCCAACACTTTGTTGAAATCGGCCAGAGCCAAAGAAGCTTTGGCCATAGCTAAATAGACTGTACCTCTTTTAAAATACGTTAGGAAGTTTGCGGGGTCACCGTCAACGGCGGCATGATAATGGGAGAGGGCGTCTTGTAGCTGGCCTCTGGCGAGCATCTCGCCTCCCATAGCCAGATGCTTGGATACTTCATCTTGCATCGAACTCTCCACTATAACACTCAACACGTCCAACGTTATCAGCACGATCCAAGCCGAGCAAAGTTTGTACGGGCTCGGTTGACCACAATCCATCACGGTAACCGACAAGTGAACACGGGTTTGTCAAGATCTGTTTGGAATTAAATGACTCTCCGTCCACTACGACGGTCATAATACAATCAGTTCGATAATAATACGTGTTTCTTACGTGCGGCGAAAACAGCCCTCGCTTCTAACAGCATAGAACCAGACAGGGTAACGACGGGTTAACGGTGTCCGGTTTCACATTAAGATCTATCTTTAACTTACATACGGATCACAGACAAGTTTCGGATTTAATCACTAATACGGTAGTGAACTAGTGAATTCGACTAACAGACACAGTACTCGATTTTTGATTTGGTTCAGGAACTGGTGATTTGGTGCGCTCGGATTGGTCGGTTGGGGGCAGAGGTTACAGAGTTGTAAGGTTACAAGTTCGTTCGAAAACGAGAGCACAAGGACAACGGTGGTTTCGGGAATGTAGCGCTTCACTAAATTCTTCTAACGGAATTAAACCGAATACACACAAACATAAGAGTGAAAAAAACAAGAAATTAATTTGAACTGTAAGTCTCTACTTCTAATAGAAATCCTTATAATAAAATATTTATGAATTAAGAAACAAGATATCACGAGCTATGAAAGGGGAAACAAAAATAAACAAAGCCACGTCAGGCCAGATGATGCATGTTCTATAAGAAAAAGTCGAGTCAAGGGTCGATACTGAAGATAAAATGGGAAAACCACGTATACTCGTGACAGAGAATAAACATCTTCATTTGGAAAATGTTCGTGGTAAAATCAAATTTTAAAATAAAACACTGCATTTTAATGCCTGTTAATTTTATTTATAATGCTTATAGGATTAATAAGTATAATAATTACTTAATAATGTAGGATTAATGATTAAAAAGTAAATAGACATCAATCACACAAGAGAATTTTGAATTTTATAAAAAAAATCATCGATTAAAAAACAACCTGAATGTAAAAATTTGCTTAGGTCTTGGTTAAAATAAGTTTTTTTTTTTTTTATTATTTATTATTTATTATTGAAATATGATTTACTTTATAGCTAAAAAAATTATTTAGTTATTCGTTAATTTGAAAAATGAGGATTACCCAGGAATAAAATATTTACCTATTAATTCAGGGATTTTTTTTTTTTTTTTTTTTTTTTTTTGCTGCTGTACATGAGTCAGCTACTAGGGCTAGGGATATAAAGTTTAAGGTTAGTTTCTCACATTATCCTTTGCTCGTCCGTTAACTTTCTTCTTTTGTTTACCTTCTCTACAAAAACATGTAATTATTTTGATGTCTTTTTAAAATAATATTAACCGTATCATAAATTGTATTTAACACCATTACAGAGTATTAAATATGTCGTTTCTTTTTAGCCGTTAGGAATATTTGTAGAAACATTTTTCTTAGATAAGTTATTACTTCTTAATTTCAACATAATTTTGTTTCTTTCGCAATTATAGTGATAATAATATCGATGATTTTTATGTTTTTGTTTTTATTTTGTTGTGATATTGTATATTATTTCTCAATCTTATATTAAGAAAAAAAAAAAATATATATATATATTAAAGTTACCCCACTTTTAAGTGGTTACGGTTAGAAAAGGGCTATCAATATACATATTGGTCTTATACAGGAATAATTACTGAGACCGATTGTACGGTTTTACTTGTACATTCACATTTTTATTAGAGATTTACAGACGGCTTCTTGTGTATTTCCTCAGTCATTTTCGGTAACCCTGGTCCAAGTCTTCTGATCGTGGATGCCTCCCTGTTTAAAATGGTTTGTCAACAGTTTTCTTCCCTGGCCACAATTTGATCTTCTAGCGTAGTATTTAGTATTTCAGTTAATTTTCTTTCCTATAGGTAAGGATTGTTTCTTTTAATCGTATGGTTGTAATTTTAATAGTATTGGAAATAGGAAGTAATATTTAATTGGAATTGGGTAATAACAATTTTCCCGTGTAGTAATATTTTTCCTAAATTATTGTTTAAAGTAGTTTCGATTTCGATGTGATTTTCATGTTAGACTTTTCAAATAGCGGTAGAACTACAGTGTAGTGTACGGTGCCCCTGCCCGAAATCTATTGTTAGACTAAGGGATATTATTCCCTCTATATGCTTTAAAGATAATATTTCTTTTAGACTAAGGGATATTATCTCTTCTATTTACTGGAGAGATAATATTCTTTAGTCTAAATAACTTTTGGACAAAGTCAAAGTAATATCAATTATGAGGTGAAGCTAACAGGAGGGGCACCGTACACTGTAGTTCAGCCCAAATGGCTTTTGTCTACCGATTTTTTCCTCCTTTTTCTTGCGGCCTTTGAATATGCATTTTATCTACGATTAATACGAAATATAAACAGTTTATCTCTGTTAAGATGCGTAGAGAGAGATTATTTACGTAGTTGCATTCATTACTATGGATACAATTACTATTATGTATTATTTACGGTACGCAACTGGTGCGAAAACTGCATTTTGCTTTACTCGTGAGATTTTACTACCCTCGCTGTCGCTCGAGTGCAAACTCGAAACTCGCATGCAAAATGCTACTTTCCGCACTAGACGCGTAATGTACTATTTAATTTACTATTTACTGAGTCCTATACAGATATACGAGCGACAGCGAGGGTATAGTAAAACCACACGAGCAAAACAAAATGCAGTTTTCGTACCACACTTTATCTCCGATTTTTGGATTTTAATAATAAATACAGAAAAAAATTAAATAACTTCCTGTCTCTCTCTTTTGATAAAATGATTAATTAGTTGTATTTTGTGCCGAAGTAATTATTTCGGGAGGCGTATTATTCTCCTCATTTTCGTCATAATCACTTAAATCACTCATAGTGTTCAATAAAAACTCGATATAAACAGTTAGGTACTTTAATTAAACAAACAGCTAACTAGTTTTGTTAAATGTACACAAACTCGCTAATCGGTGAATAATTCTTCTATTTTACCGCACTAGGGCGAAAAAAATAGGAATTATGAAACGCGCATGTGCAATGAATACAACTACGTAAAGAATCACTTTGTACGCATCTAAACAGAGAAACAATGTTTGTATTTCGTATCAATCGTAGATAAAATATATTTTAGACTCTAAAATATCAACTTTCAAGTTTATTTCAATTCCTACGTTCCTGGAACCCAGACCATATTTACTATGATTTCTTTCCCGTGGGTTTGAAGTTGTGAGGCTTCATCAGACCATTTTATTTACTGTGTACAGTAGTGTCATGGCTTTTAAGAGTGTTTGGGTTGTCTATTATACAGGGTTAGTGCAGTGGTGTAGCTAGGGCATCGGGGGCCCTCCGCAAGAAGAAGGATATGCGCCCAAAACTAAATGGGCCCCCCCTGACAATGGTATAGAAGTTTGATTCCAAGGTAGTTAAATTTTACTATCCTATAAGGGGGGCTCCATCGGCATTGGTACATTGACTTTTGGGTCCTCCTGGCAGCGCAATGGTTGCGGGCCCGTGCGGGCCCATATTTCACCACTGGGTTAGTCAAAAGTGTGGAGACTTTTAAATGTATTAGAGGAGAAAAACCAAACTCATGAAATGTTTATAAGGGCTAAAAATATACTTTTTACTGCATACAGCCCGCCATCAAAATTAGGGATTTTGGGGACAGCTCAACAATTTAATAATAAGGATCATAATAATTTTGGATAGGATTAAGACTGAAACCTCTAGTTTGCGCTGCAATTTTTTTTGTTGGGTTTACAATTAAAATTTTCGAGCTGCACTCAAATTCCGCAATTTTGGAGCGAGGAAAAAAAGTACATCTCTATGCCTACATTTTAAGTGTTTCTCCTCTAAAACATACATTATACTAGTAGTTCTGTGAACAGTAGACCTCGCTCGTTAAAATAACAAATCGAGGTTTGAGCTTTCGTTCATAAAAACTATTTATCGTTAAAAAGGGTCTGAAACGTGGCTATTTTAGAGAAAAATAGACTCCAGCGCTGGTTTTTCTCTGTAGTCCAGTCAATTTTCTCTGTATTTTTCCCGTAGTTAATAATAATTATAATTTGATTTAAATTAAAATTGAAATGTTCCGGAGTATGAATACTACCAAAAACTTAAAACTTAAATTTTAACCTAAAAAACCAACTCGAAAAAACAGATAAAATAACGGTTTTTTTGTTTTACCCCCCTTAAAAAGTAAAATTTGACAAAAGTGTACATAACAACAATTGTTGCACTTTAAAAGAGCTATTTAACGATATCAATTTTTACCATTATAAATTATAACCTAAAGAGCCAACTCGAAAAAACCGGCAAATTTACAGTTTTTTACGTTTTACTCCCTTAAAAATTAAAACTTTGAAAAAGTGTACATATCAACAATTGATGTAATTGTCAAGAGCTTTCCAAAAATACCAATTTCATCAAAATCAGAGCATTTTTATTTTTTGTCACGTGACCGAAAAATTACGGCAAACGGAAAAAAGTTTACTCTCAATGTCTCAGCCTCAGGCCTCAGCAAATACGACGAAGTTTTTAGGTTATGGTTATAAGTACTTGATTTAAAGAGCATGAGAGAGAGATTAGTACCCCACAATCAGAATTGAAATCGGTTAAGAATTGCGAAAGTTATGAACGCTCAAAGTTGAAATTTCGAAATTTCAGTTTTTCGTTGAAATTTTAAAATAAATAAAAACTTTTTTTCGAGTGTTACAACTTCAAAACGTTTTTAGGGTAAAAATTAATTATTTTTTCATACTGCTTTGAACCAAATGTATTAACGCATATAAATTACTATAAAAGAAAGAAAAAATAACCGAAAATAACACACCACTGTACCCCCTATGTACCCCGGACTTTGATGTACCATAACTCGATAAGTACGTGTACGAATAAAATTTTAATTTCTTTGGCGTGTGCACAATTTAGTACCCAATTTAGGCTCAAAAGCCCTATGAGGAGATACCCTGATACATCCCTATGAGGAGATACGGTAACCGTAAAGAAAAACGTCTAAATATGACGAAAATTGACACGAATAAAACGTTTTTTCGATAAAAATGACCTGAAACATGAAAAAGTTAAAAATATTTTTGCACAACTTAAATGTACTCTTGAAGGGCTTTCTAACGATACCAAACATGCCAGGGTACTAATAATTTTTAATTTACCATAAGCAAAGGTACCCAACTTTGTACCCCTATTGCACGGGTTACACTTATAAATTCAAAGTCCTTCTTTCGTGCACACTTTACTACTATAAAGGCCTATATACCTTATGAGTTTCATTGCGATTCTCATAAAAGCACAAACGGTACAGGAAAAAGAGTAAAAAGTGGTATTTTTCGACCGATTTTTCCAAACTGGTACCAAAAGTACCCACAGAGGTACAAATAAAAAATTATTTTTATCAAAACCGGTGCAAAGGCGATAGAACCTATATAGTTTCTAGTAGAAAGGCGCAATTTTTTTGCTATTGAATTTCACATGGTCCCGTACAGACGCCAAAGTACTAAAACTACCCTTGTACCCGAACCCGTAAAGGTACGGGTACGAAAACTTCACAGTTCCTTGTAGTTTTCTTACGCGCAACTTTTCACCGAAGGAAATTTCCGAGTCTAAAAATCCCTCGGAGCCTTTAGCCATATAGTACGACAACCTACCCCCTACCTGGACCCCAAAAGGTATAAAAGGGTACAAAAGTACCTCACAGGTACGATTTTCCGAAAATGTTTTTGCACACATTTGGTACATTTTCAAAGAGCTTTCCAACGATACCCCTCTCGAACTCGTACCACCCCTCCTTCTGGTTGCGGCTACCAGTGGCGTATCCAGCGGCTAGGTTTGGGGGGAGCACATTCTAAGGCCGATCGGCCACCAGAAGCTGAGCGGAGCGGAGCGTAGTTGACTCCGCTTGTGAAAACGAATCCCATTGTTTTAAATGTAGGGGTGGCCACCGGTTGCGAAGCGGAGCGGAGCGGAGCGAAGCTGAGCCTAGCGACGCATCTCGACTCAGCTTTGACGGTCGGTTTTGGAAGCTGACTCCGCTTCCCCCTCCACCCACAACAATAATATTATAAAAAAAATAAATGAATGAACTGTTTATTAATTGATTAATACACTCTTGTATGATAAATGAACGAGAAATTAGATGTCTAATTAAGTGTAGAAAATCACTATTTCGTTTGAGAAACGTTTCGACCTATTATATTAATGTCATCTTCAGCCTTGTTTTATTCTAAAATTTGAACATGCATAATATATAACACTAGGCATCGCGTGGCTCTGTCATTGAAGCGAGCGTTTTGCAATAAATATGTGTATGTTTTAACGATCTTTATTAATATAGCGGTGTCGCTGTTGGTTTTACAACAAAATGTTATTTGCAAACAATTATCGTCTCATCGAATAGATAAAGATAGAATTTTTTCCCGTCCTAAAATTCAAATTTTAATTTTGATCCGCACGTTTACGCGAGCGTTGCGCGTAAACGCTTGGACAGATAATGTTGTCCAACGAACTCGTCCTGAACATTGGTAAAATGACCAAGTGTACCAAATTTCATAAAAATCGGTCAACTTTTACTCAAGTTATCGTCGTACGTTTCAGACACACAGA
>KZ653906.1:36114-49212 GCA_001010745.2 Gerris buenoi | reverse complement strand
AATAATATGCACTTATGCCGGAAATATGCAATTATATGCAATAATGCCCGAAATATGCAAAATATGCAATTTTAAATTTGAATTTAAAGTGGCCTAGTGCATTCTAAACATCATAATTCGTAAAGAAAAATCAATTGGGGAAATAAAAAAAAAATATGCAAAATCCGAACTCTAGTTATTACTGATAAAAAACATTACGACCCCCTGGGGAATTGAACCATGGATCCCTACTCTACTCTCCTTAAGCCTCGATTACACGAGAGTGAGTTTACTCGCTAGCAAGTAGTTACTCGCTACTTGCTCTGCAGCAGTTAATTACACACTGCGAGTAAAATCGCTAGGGAGTAGCGAGTAAATTAGCCATATTCCCCCGTTCCGGTGCTAGTGTTGTGTTGTCATTTTGTTATCAGTAGTTATGTCAGTGAGCGAGTTTACTAGCTTAACTATATTAGACAGAGCGAGTAGAGAGTTTAGTAGCTAGCTATATTAAGCCTGGGTCACATTAGGCTGGTTGCCAGCTGCGAATTGAGGAAGCCGCTGCTGTCAGCCTTAGATCAGCTTGGTGTGACCACAAAATTTGCAACTGGCGCCGCCAGCCAGCGAGTAATTGGAAGCGGCTGGTGAAATTGGACATGTTCAACTTTTGGTAGCCAGGCAGCGGCGACTAGCAAGTCACGTGATTCAATCTAGGCCCCCCCCCCCCACTCTAGTAGCGCATCAGCGAAGAGTTAAATAAACACGTAGCCTTTATTCTTCGTCATTTTTACAAAGTGAAAACTGGCGAGTAGCAGCCAATTCAATATATAATGTCACCGGGTTAAAATAAAAAATTTCCGTAAACTTTCTGAGTTACCTACGTCTTCAAAGGTCGGGGATATGAAATGCCCAATTTATTTGAAAATGACCCCTATATGTTCAACTTTCAGGAGGAGTTAGGTTCCTTTGCCCAGACTTATGTGAGCCCACAATGGTTCGTGACCACTTGTCATGGAAGTGTAAATACCACTTTGACGTAGGTCGTAGGTCCAAGTTGGAAAAAATAGCATCTAGTTTTGAATGTCGTGTAGTTGGCAGCATTTAGGAGATTTCAATGTAGTCGCCCGCCATATTGAAAATATTAATTTAAAAGTTTAATAGTTGCATATTCTTTTTCTACACTTCGAGACCTTTATAATTGATTTGTAACATTTCATTGAGACAAAACTTTTTTCAGTCGCCCGCCATATTGGAAATATTAAGTGTGAAAACTCAACTGATAAAGTGTAAAGTTGTCACAAATNAAAAAAAATAAGGGCGTACCAGGCAGTTATAGGGTAAACCGAGGGGAAGACACTGTAGGTGTTTCGACCCCGACGCCCAATCGGGGGCGTCCCTAAAATTCAAAAACCAAACAAAGTTTCAAATTTTAGGCGCCGCCCCATTTAGGTGCGTCTGGGTTAAAATTCCTACACTCTCTTCTCGTCGAGGTTTACCTTACAGTTATATTATCACTGGGGGCCCAGTACGGCCATTTTTTTCCGAGCCGGGCAGCCATCAGGGCCTCCCGTAGCGCCTTCCTCCAACTTGTGCCCCAACATCTTCTGCGCCACCGAAATATACGCTCTACAAAAATCTTAGTTCAAAAATAAATTACACTCAATATAAAAAAGTTATTACTGAGTTTTCTCAATCATTTTTTTTTTTTTCTCCATATCTTGAGCTTGCCTTAAGAAAAAATGTGCGCTGTAAAAAAATCTCAGTTAAAAGAAAAGTTTCAATGAATATAAAAAAGTTATAACTGAGTTTTCTCAATCATTTTTTTCTCCGTATCTTGAGCTTGCCATAAGATCAAAATTAAAAATAAATAAAATAAAATCAAACTAATATTAAATCCTAATGAGATAATTATTTTTTATTATTCATAATATATAAGTATATATATTTTTTTTTTATCACTATTTCATTTTTTTGTAACTATATAAGACTTTTTTTTTTTTCTTCTTTTCTTTATTTTATTTCTGATGTAGGATTTTTTTATTTTTTAAAAAAAGTAGTATATTGAAAAAATAAATTATTTTGGATTAACCATAACACCACCACCTCCATCAGGCAAGTCCATCTGAAACATAAAATATCCAATAACGTAAAAAAAATTTAAATCAAATTATATATATTTTTTTTTCTTTTGGGTTTTAGTCCCGTTCGACTGCTTATTAGGTCATTACAGGACGGGGGGTTATCCGTAATAAAAATAAATTATAATTATTTTTAACAATGGGAGATAGACAGAGAAAAATAGACTCCAGCACCGGGACTAACCACATGCCTCTAAAGATAATGATAAAAGTGTTTATCTCCAGTTGGGAAAAAAAGTTATGATTTTGAATTAGTTTAGAGGGACTAAAGCAGGTCTTTTCAGCCCTGAATCAAAAAGTAGAGAGTAAAAGTTAAGATTGCAACTTAATTATTTTATAAATAGAAGAAAATGAATGGTTAATGTAATGAAGTTGATGAAATCAGGTTGGTGTCACTGCTTTTACGACCATGTTTAAGTTTATTTATAACCTGCTTCTAAATAACCTTCTATTTGAGTTTTTTGCCAATTCTTATTTGTTTTTTAAAATTGAATCTCTTATATCTGCTATTAAAAGTGGTAATAATTATTGTTATTTATTAAAATAATAGATAAAAACCGTACCATGGACGAAAATTTGTATTTACTCCCTACTGGAGATAAAAGTGTTTTTTCCAGAACAATAGAAAATAATAATCCCAAAAGATAGTATTTTAGGGACAGGTTTCGCTGATTGGTTCGCACACTCACAACTCCACCTAAAATTAAAGTCTAAACAAAGAGATGGAATTCCAGAGAGTTAAAATGTTTCACACTGAGCAGATGAAAAAATGGCCAGATCCACCGTTCTGTAATAACCTACTATACTAGTCTTTTTTACAATTTAGTGATTACTCTTACAGCTCAGATTGGCCAACCTATATGAGGGGAAAAAATAAAACCACTACACCTGTAGGACACACTTTACCAATGATACTTTTGTTAGTTTGCCAAAATTCAAGCAATCTCCTTTTTACTCCATTTTCATTAATGTGTTCAGTTTTGTTAGCTTAAAATTTTTATTTTTAAATTCTTGTTTTTGGTTTTTTTTCTAAAATAAAAAAAACTAACCTTGCTACTTCTCTGCCAGGATGGCGTCTGCCTTAAATCTAAATAAAGATTCCATTGCACCTTACATCTAAATAAAGATTTCACATTCCAACAATATCCATGGTAGACTGCCTAAATTTGACGTCTAAAGTAGTTGGAAATGGAAGATGGTTGGAGAACTGAAGATTTTTCCTTTGAAACAGTATGTCTTTTGTCTTTTATTCGATGTGTAAATGTTTTTCCCAGATTTTTGGTTCAAAAATTAGGATGTGCCTTATATTCGAAGCAATACAAAATCCTTACAATTTTAACACATATATTTAACACATATATATTTTATCACATATATTAATTTATCATCTCTCGTTACTTCAGTGGTGAAGCTTTCATCTTACAGACAATATGAGAATAAAACCTATCTCACATCTCACGCTTACACCTGAGCTAATAATATTTATATGTCCCTCTACGTCATGTAATGTCCCTGCATGTCAAGCTTTAGGGGGCATATTAAGTGAGTACATTGAACAAACCCAGCATGTTCCTGCTTATAAGGCAGAACAGGAAATTATCACTCAGTGCATAATTCCATGCGATAATATCTTCAGTGTGAAATATGTCTTACCTCCCTGGGATTTGAACCTACATCAGGCATATCAGAAAATGATCTTAGTTTTTGCAAAAGTTATGTGTGTTGCACAAACCACTTGGGATCACCGATCCTAACTACAGGTTTACTTACGTTGCTAAATTTAACAAGCTGTGAATCCCTCCTAAGATGAGACTGATGTCCAAACTCTCCCATTCTCTCCTCCTCCTCATCTGAAAATAAATTTAAAATTTTCTACAATTAGAAAGAGTTGCTCAGAATAGAACCGAGAACTTAATCACAACATAAACTATAGCTTGTGACAACGTATCTTACCATCTTCATCTCCCTGATCGTCCTTATATTCTTTCTCCGGGTAATCTCTACTTCTTGGTGCCTTGTCATCTTCTCCTCTGATAACACAAGAAGCAAAAAACAAAATCACAATTAAAAATTATAATTATTTAATCAAATAAATTAAAAGCTAACATTCAAATTGATAAAACTGTAGTATCGATATAGTTAACATAATGCTAAGTATAATTGGTCAAGTTTTGAGTCGGGGAAAGCACTCAACATAAATGACCTTAAGGTCGTTTTACCCACATCAATGAAGTAATAGGCATAATAGGCACTGGTGTGGTATAATAGTGCGGTGACCGCCTGTGATTCCACCGGCTATGATCCCTATTAGCAAGGAAACCCAACAACAATAGTTATTTACGCAACAAGGGAGAGAAGTATGTTTTCCGGCTCGAGGTTAAGTTTTCTCCTGAGGCTTGCCGAGGGAGATAACTGTAGTATTAGCTCTCGAGGCTTGACGAGAGAGATAATCCCGAGAGTAAAAATACTTCGATCCATGTTGCGTATTAAATTTTNTCGAAGCGGTTGCAACCGCTCCAATTGGTGGTTTAGGCTGGGTTTTCCGGATCGAATATTCAAAACAGACAGTCTTTTGAATATTCAGCAGACTTTTAAAAGTTATGGTGCGAGGAAGGAATGTCTCCTAGTTATAGTACCACACTCTCGCTCTGGAGAACAAGGTTCAAATCCAGCAGATAACACATTTTTTTACTTCTAATAAAATTTACCATGGATAAATAGGCTTAAATTAGAAACGAGTTGCTCAAAGCGAGTTTACTCGCAGCGAGCAAACTCGCCAGCGAGTAGCGGTAAACTCGCCCCGTGTAATCGAGGCTTAATTAGCACAGGAAGGAAGGGTAGGGTAGTACTGCAAGGAGTGGTGAGCCGCAGTTTATATCTAAAAAAAAATAGCACTCCCGAAGGGAGATATTTCCTCCCCCACTGTTTCTACATGGTTCCACCTACACTGTTTTTCTTGTCAGCAAACCAGATGAAAGACATAAACCTCTAAATGAATGGCATTGGCATTGGACTGAGAAGAAAAGATAGCCCAGATAATTGGGTGTTACCTTTGATCTCCGAGTGACTTGGAAGACCCAGATAAATAGAGTCGCACCACAGGAATGGGAAGGTAGATCTGGAAACAGCTGGGGGTGCAGATCTTAAGACATTAAAAAAGCTGTAGTCTCAATATGTAAGACCAGTCATAGTCCCAGCTTAGGGCACAGTAGCACCTACAAACTTCAACAAAATTCAAGATGTTCAAATAAAAATCATGCTCTACGAGTTGTTAAAGTCACCCTCAATAGTTCATTAGAATTTACGGTGGGCCTACAAACCAAGTCTGATTGTAGGGACCAGCATATGCAAACAGTTAGTAAAGCTTGAGTGCCTAAAGGAACACCCAATAAAAGGAAGACTACTTTGATCAAGCTTTATTAACACAGCAAGGAATATATTTAGAGCAACAAATCTAGGCCTAGAAGACATAATAGAACCCCTAGATATCAACAGTACTAACTGGCCTTAAGACGATATCTAGCACACCCCTGTGACTGACATTTCCTAATATAGCATCAAAAGTTGCAATATCCTTTTAAGAATTGAAGGCACTCACCCTTGCTCGCCTCACAGAGAGCTATCCTTAAAATAAATGGGTGAGAGTATATACAGATGGATCAGCCAAGGATGGTGGGAGAGGAATAAAGATAGAGTTTCCAGACAGAGCAGTCCATGAGGCTGTAATCCCAGTAGGAAGCAATACATCAAATTACAGAGCAGACTACAGAGATCTGGGAGGCAGCTCAATATCTTCTCCATACAAACTCATCTGTTGTCAGTTTTCCTGTCAGATGCAAGGTCAGTCTTCGACGTGCGCAGAACTCGCTTATCTGTTATGTGCAGTAGAGTATCATCTGCAGCAGAAGAGGTAGTCTGTTGTCACTGTGGCATAGCAACGAAAGCACCAATAAGCTTGCAGATAAGGCTATCTCCGTGCTACAAACTGGTGGGAAACTCCATTACCAAGAGGCTCAGTCCCTTGTAAAATCACACTACTTAAAGAAGTGGTGGACAGAACATCCTGACTAAGACCCAAAAGATCCTTTCTACCAGCTGTCAAGAAAGGAGCAAGTGGTGATATTCAGACTATAGACTGGGCACTGACAACTTAAAGCCCACCTATACCACAAATTCAGAATTGGAGAAAATGATGATTGCAAGTGTGGTGAGAGTCTGGAGACAGTATTCCACATTCCAAAATTGTCCCAGACTTACTCATTTAAGAGAAGAGACAGGGTCAGCTGCTACAACTACCCAGGAGAGGCTTTACCCCAGAAACTTAGAGTGCCTTCAGCAAACCGCAGGCTTCATTCTGGGTTGTACTATGATGAGAAATAAATAGTGACGCAAAGCCTAAAAAAGGAAAATAATAAAAATGGGTTTATTAAATTCACATTATTTTAAAATTTAAGAAAAGAAATCACTTTTTTTTTATTATTATTATTATTTAAAACATACAATAAATACAAATTTGACATTTCATATTTAATTTTTTTTATTTCTATTTCGATNAAAAAAAACAACATAATACTTAAAATTTACCTAAAAAATACCTTTTAAGTTGGTATGACTGTTTTTTTACTCCCTGTTATTAGCAATGTAAAGTCTACTTACAGTGCAAGTCGTAGATAAATGTATTTTATGAAAGAAAAAGTTGACTTTTATTTTAACTGAACTTTTACTTTGAACTGAATACGATCTTTAGATTGATACACCCCTATGATTTATTAGGATATAAAGGACTTTGAATAAATAACTATAAGACAAAAAAATGTTTAGTCTATTATACTTTCGGACAAAGGGATATAATTTTTCTTTTTTTATAAGGGGAGTAATAGTCTAAAGAAGAACATTGCATACACCTTCTTTATATTGTTACTCCCCTCTGTTTATTTTTTTAAAAGGGGAGAAACAATCTAAAGAAGTGCCTTGAGTAATTTATTTCTCAGGTACTATTTTATAACATAGGGTAGTTGTGTTTTTTGTGATTTATGTCTTTAAAGCATAACAACACTAAAACTTAAAAATCTGCCTGAGGCAAAGCAGTGAAAAATAAAAATATTGGTGTCATTGAGAACACTGTTTGCCTTGACACCGTCACATGCCGCGTGTGAACCTAGAACTAGAAATTTTCAACCTCGTCGGTGGGATAACATGCCTGGTCACGGCACTGTGACATCACTTATGTACGAAAATCAACCTTAAAGACTAGGAGTTATCTGAGAAAACACTTTGACGAGGAAAATCTACAGGATTATGTCTAAAACCAACCCATTATTAATAAATATTTTAATAATAAAAGTAAAGCAATACAATTTCAAGTCAGGTTTAGAAAAACACTCAAAATTAAAATTGAGTAATGTAAAACATATATATAGACTGGAAGTTACCTGCAAAACACTGTAATCAGGCAATAGAGACACACTACAGAGGTGTGTCTCTATTGCCCTATGTGTGTCTCTACAACCCTCACTAACTTAACATCAAAAGATATTAGAATAGCACCTAAGTATATTATTGTTATTAATTTAAGATTAATACTTAGTTGGGTCATTAAGGGTGTAATAAACATGAAGATTACTGCATAAACAGGCTATATTTAACTCCCCCCCCCCCCCTCCAGAGCATAATCATGCCAAAAACATCAATAACAACATTTATTATTGCGCCAAAAGGGCCAATCTGAAAAAATCTATTAATGATGTATATTTATATAAATATTAAGAGTTCTTCCCAACTAAGTATTAACATTGACAATATAGGGACAACTAGAAACTTATGATTATTAATTTAAGTTATTAATGGATTAGTGCACAGGGAAATCTTGTATCAATGAAAACTCAAGTTTGCAGCAAACAAAAAAGATCTGATTGTTCTAGAAAATTTGAATAAAACTATTTCCTATGTGCTCTAAATTTGGATTATTTTTAATTTGAAAATAATAATAATAATGGAAATGCTAAATACCAATTATAAAAGTTTTCACTGCTCAAATAAACTAGGGTAAGAGTTTACAAAGTAAAATACATCACACTTAAAACTATTAAGATAATGTAGGAATTATTTAAAAATACAAGGGTACACTTGACAAAAATAATTTTTTTGTCCTAAATTTTGACTATAATACCTCCAAAACACTAAATTTGATGATAATTGCCACACAAGGCACTATCAGAAGACACTGTTTCATCTAAACGTGCTTTCTAAGTAAAAAAACAACAAAAACCTTGACATCCTTAAAAGTAAGAAAATAACATTATTTTTCCTAAGGGAAATATTGGAACTTAAAAAATACTTTTTATTAATAAATAAATAAAAGGAACCACAATATTTTAGTACTGATAAGCTCATCTTTTTGATAAGCAATAACTTCACAGTGTTCACCCAATGAATCTTATAGAGTTTAAATTGATTATGAACCTCAATTACGCGTTTCCCTATTCACCCAATTTCTTCATTTAAACATCAGGCCACACCTGCCCATCGCACCCTACTTTCTTTGACTCCACCGTGCACTCCACTACTACCCCAACCCACATTGTGTGTGAACATGAACACTACTTATCAGTTATTACACACAAAAAAGTGCCTGGGTGAGCCAGATATTTTTAACACTTGGTTTTATGACTTTTTGAGCCCGAAGTCAAGAATAAATCTCAGTATCAAGTATCATCATTATCTTAAGGCTCTACCGCTCTTTGAGGTTAGGAAAAAACAGTAAAATTGAAATTATACTGGTTCTAAGCAAGATATCAAAAATCTAAGTACAGGCTTCATTCCTAATTTTAATTCTGCACAATTTGAGCCCTATTTCAACTTCCTACGATAAATAGTACAGGCGCCATTTTAATACTACGAGTTTTATCGTTGTATTGAAATGGCGCCTGTACTATTTGTCATAGGAAGTTGAAATAGGGCTCAAATTGTGCAGAATTAAAATTAGGAATGAAGCCTGTGATTAGATTTTTGATATCTTGCTTAGAACCAATAAAATTTTTATTTTAATGATTTTTCTAACCTCAAAGAGCGGTAGAGCCTTAAGTAATGATTCACTTTTTGCCCAAAGATGTTCTACTTTCTCACTTCTTCTTTCAATTATCTGTCAAGGCTCAACAGAGGTTCTTCAGTATTTTTGGAAGGCTTAAGGCTTTCACAGGCTGCTGCTCCATGACTTTATTAATTTACACTATTAAATCTAATTTTATTTATGAATGTACTTTGTACTTAAATGCTTTATCTTTTAAAATTTATTTCTTAATAGGGCACTGTTTACAAAATTGAAATTTACAGCTGATTGGTAAAAAAAAAAATTTAGCTGAAAGCCCAGAGTGCAGGCTGTGTAATGAAGAGACCTATAAAAAAATAAAATAATTCCTTATCACCTTATCAGCAGCTGTCTCGTATTAAATTGGGTAAGGAGGGAAATGACCAAACTAGGATTGGGACATCGACAGCTAAACATCGATGTTTTCAATACACCGACATTGATATGAAAATTGATATTAGCCAAAACATCGAAAGGGAACATTGATGTTTTCAAACATCGACCACAAAAAACGTCGCTAGTTTAAAAAAAAAATCCCTTGTTCCTGATATTCGTTATCGATGATTTGGGGTCCGATATATCGATGTTTGACCAAGAAAAAAGAAGGTCATCAACTTTTCTTTCGATGATTCAGGAAAACATTGATGTTGGCTAATACATAAAAAGATCAACATGGATTTTAAACATCAATGTTTTTAAGTCCAATACATTGATGTTTGATAATTCGTCACCTATGTCCTAACCCTAGGCTAAACCAATACAGTAGAGCGTCGATTATCCGTACGTTCAATTATCCGGAACTAGCTTTATGGAAAAAAAAAAAAAAATCAAAAGCCACCGATAAATTAATTCCTAGAAAGAGCGGTGTTAGCTGAATAAAGGGATCAGATGGGGATAAGGGATCACTCCATTTTTATTTTTTCATTTTTTTATATATTTTTTTTTTTTTATCTATACTATACTTCTAGTAATATTCTAGACTTGGCTTCCCCGTTATCAGTATACTATCTTGTTGCTGCTTCTAGTTAACATCATGATGTTACCACACTGTTCACCACACTGCTGAAGATGTTTCCAGAAGTGGAAGCGAAACGTCCAATTAAACACCCATAGTGACTTGGACTTCACCGGACCAAGCAATTCATTATTTTTGAGATGGCTGTTTTATTTATAATTTTAAAATCTACAAAGCTGCAAAGTATTGGTTTTTTTATTTTTTACTATTGCATAAGAAGAATAGAGAACATGTGACAATATTTAGAGTTAGTCTAAGGTTGTCATACTTTTTCATTTATAAGTTTAAAAATTTATAAAGTAATGTATTTATTTAATAGTAAATTAAAAATTATATTTTAATTTACAAGCTCAAAATAGTACCCCACACTTTGAGCTCCACATAGGGCTATCCTGTGACACTGGTGGAGAGGGGAGGGCAGCACCCCAAGAAGCCATTTTGCTGGGTAGCAATCGCCTTCTAGGAGTTAATGAGCAAAGTGAGTAGGGGCTAGCTATTTCTTATGTAGATTTTTGATTAACCTAAATTTTCATTGAAAAAAGTAGACTGCTAATTGGTATGCTGCCGTGCTAAGCCAAAAAACCGTATGTCATTTTGGTCGAAAATAAGGTTTTGACGTATTCAGGGTTTTGGGGGGTCGTTTTTGCCTTTTTTGATGGTCCCGAAGCCGTATCTTCATCCTAAATACGAGAAAACAGAGATTTTTAGTTAAGGTTTTTGTATTAAAGGACAATTTACTAAGCGAAATTGCCTTAAGTGACAAATCAGAAGGAAAAAGACCGTATCTGACGGTAGATACGGTAATTTCGCTTCTGAAATCACAGTCAACTTACACCACAGTTACGTTAAACCTGTTATATTCAGATAGAAAAACACCTTATCTACAGGTGTTTTCATAAATTTGATCCCCCCAAAAATGTATTTATTTAACTTAGGTAAAACAAATGTGGCTCTAAAGAGAATAAAATTCTTAATTCATTGATATAAAATAATAAAAAATCGGACGAATAATAAGGGAGTTATAAGCCTTTAAACTTTGAAAACTTTAAAGTCGATTATCTCAAAACTTTTTTGTCCAAAAAAAACGGTAGATACGGTTTTTTGGCTTAGCACGGCAGTATGGCACATAGCTTCCTCACATCCTATCACGTATTTTATTGACTTTATGCTTTTACAAGCTATTATTGTCTAATTTGTTTAATTGCTTCTCCTGTTTTTTTAATCTGTCAAAATTGTTTTGAATTTTTAAATAAATTAAAGTATCAAATAGCATAAAAGTTAAAGAACGCAGACAGTTTAAACTAATTTGGGGCTATCTATAAAAACAAGGCTACTTTCAAAGAACAACCAAAATTTCATAAAAAAAAAGAAAAAAACAAAAACATAAGTACTTTTAAAGCAATAGGTGTAAATAAATTAAATGTTTGTGCGCATGTGGAAGAGAAATAAAAGAGTGCAAAAGGTAGGAACTTATATGGGACCAAAAGTGGACTAATTATGACCTACCACCCAAATTTCAATAAAAAATCGGACGAGTAGTTTTTAAGATGTTGGTTTGCAAAAATTGAGCAACAAACTGACAGACAGACAGACAGACACACAACCAAAAATGCTCCCTGATGTCTAAAACGGATTTCTGTCTCGGAATATTTGAAATCAGACATTTTTCATTCTTCAGAACGATCACATAGCTTCCGTTACCTTTTGGTAAACTCGGAAGCAAAATGTATTGCAAAAGTTTGTTCCTCACAAACAAGTGAAGTGAAATAAAAAAACAATGATTAATAAATGTTAAAAAATTAATCAAAATTCATGCTTTACAGAACACAGACTAATTTAGTGTTAAAGAGGAAGGTTAGAAAGACAAGCAAAAATCGTTTTATATTTATTTTAATTTTTTTCTTAAAAGCAACAAAATCACAGATATATTTTTTTTTATAAAAAAACAAATTTTAACATAAAAAAGTACAAGAAATATATTTTAAATTTAGGTAATCAAATTAAAAAGTTAAAAAGAAAAACAAAATAATAATAATAATAAAAAGTAAGGTGGTAGTAGTACATGTACACGTGTATGTACAGAGTGTATGTTCGTGTATGTACAGAGTGTATCTGAAGGAATTGTACAGGTTTTTCAGAGCTCATAGAAAAATTTAATTCTGAACCAAAAATTAATAATAAACATGGGTCTGCAAATGCTTCCTTACAAAGATAGAGGAAAAAAACACATTTTTCAAACCTTTAGCCGGGTTTACTCGGGTAGAGTAAACAGGAGAGTAGAGTAACTCTACCCATAGAAACCCGAAAAAACGCTCAGTAGAGTAGCTAGTAAAATTGGTAGAGTGGGAAGTACAATTAAGTGGTAACTGGGAAGTAGAGTGCACTCTACTCACTACTCTACTCTACTGTTTACTCTACCCGTGTAAGCCCGGCTTTTTTCGTAGTATTATTCGTAGCCCACATACCACTTATCTATCTTCTCTGCCTGCTACAAGAACTGTGGTTTTTCACAAGGAGTAATAATACCAGCCCATAAAAACCAAGTTTTTATTATAAATCCTTTATATTTTTGCATTTTAGTTCTGAAGGGAAATATTGGTATTCATTCATTTCAATTTTAAATAAATAATTTAAAATTAATTAATTAGTAACATTTAATTAATTATTATATTTGTTACAATGATTTTGTACCGGTAGAGAGTCGAAATGCCAAGATTCAACAAGATTGGATAATTAATTGAATTTTTATTTATTGTATTACTTTTTTAAATTTAATTATCCCATTCATTTTGAAAAAGATAATTTTTTTAAATTTAATTAATTAATGAAATTAATTAATTAATTAATTTGTTAAAATGTTTTTATATTGGTAGAGTCTATGT
>KZ653906.1:20880-34436 GCA_001010745.2 Gerris buenoi | reverse complement strand
CCTCTCTGGGAATCCAACCCAGATTATTGTTAGTGTTTGTACTTTGGTTCCAGGTAGAACAGTATTAGATCATTACAGGATGGAGGTATCAGTCACTTTACACATCTGTGATGAAATCTCAAACGGTGTTTTAATTCTGTTTCATGTTTTGGGTTTTTGAAGGGTGTTGAACAGCTTGGTCATATAAACCCATGTTATTTGTTTTATTCCAACATTTTTGTATTTAAAATAAAGTTTAAAAACAACATAAAATTAAATAAATTTAAAGTATTCTTAATTATTTATTTGGTAAGTTAAAAAACTGTATTTACTTTCTAGATTGTCATTGTTTAAGTATAATAGATCCAAAAGAAAGACCAAAATGTATAAATAATTATAATTATATTTAACTAAGACCAAAATCCATTTATAAAAAAAATAAAAAAATAATTTAAATTGTCCTGTTTAAACTGTGAAAGGCATTAGATCATTACAGGATGGAGGTATCAGTCACTTTACACATCTATCTATGTGATCATTAGTGTGGCACAAAAGTGAATTTAATATAAAGTATTTAAAAAAATTGAAAATTCCTGCATCCATTTAATTGAACTGGTTTTAGTCTCATTTAACACAAAATCTATTGGAATATCACGTTAATCAGTTTGAGAGAAAAGGTAAAAAAAAAACACGTTTTCTTGTGGTTATTCTCACTTTAGGCCTGTGCGAAAGAAAGCGTTTGTAGACGCATGTTTACTGTAACAATTTGTTCAGAATCAAATTGCCTATAAGCTCTATACAATTAAGCCTGAGCACATACTTTGTGGGCACCCTGTAAATACATTAATGCACACTGAATTTCGAAAGAGTATAATATAGAAAGAAAACCCAGATTTAGGCTTTAGTCATAAAAGTATAAAAGTTTCATTAAAAGAAATCTCAAATAGAATAGTAAATAACAATGATAATATCAAAAAAGTATAGAATTTAATTTAAAAGTTTGACAGCACAGAAATAAATAAAATAATAAAGATTTTTTATTTATTTAATTATATAGGTGTTTTTAAACTTTAAATCCTCAGCTAAATTTAATGTAGTAAATACTTCATTTATTCTCTACAATTTCTATATATTCTAGATGCATTATTTATTTAAGCTTCTATCAGTATTAGGATTTACAGGATGGAGGTATCAGTCACTTTACACATCTATCTATGTGATCATTAGTGTGGAACATGCCTCACCCTCTCTGGGAATCCAATCCAGATTATTGTTAGTGTTTGTACTTGGTTCCAGGTAGAACAGTATTAGATCATTACAGGATGGAGGTATCAGTCACTTTACACATNAATAAAAATAAGTAAATAAAGAATAAAGAAAAGCAATTGTAAAGAAAATTAATAGATAAAATTAAAAATCAATGCATATTAATTAAGGGCATTGTAAGCATAAACAATAGGATAAATGATAAAGAATAACTACTTTAATTGTACAATAGATGAGTTTACAATGTATACATCAATACAATACTCCATCAGGCAATTTAACTAATACATTACAAACAACATACATTGTAAACAACTCATCAATTGTGCAAGTGAAGTAGTAAGTTAATTTGTAATTTAGTGTTTAGATGCTATGTCACCTAATGATGTATTGCATTGAAATGTACAGTAAGGTTTACTAAAGTTTGGGAGCCAATGAGAAGTCAGGATTTTGAATTTTAGATGGTCGGGCCAACTAGGCAAACAAAAATGTCACCGGCCCCACCCCTCCTACAGGCCTAGTGGCATTATTTTTTTCATCATTTAGGTTGGCCAATCTGAGTGTCAAAAGTCAAAACTTTTTTAAATCTTACTGTACATTCTATAATTCTATAACTAATAATTTAAAAAGTTAAAATTTTAGCACTCTATATAAGGTTATCTCTCTGCTAGAGAACCGAACCTAGTACTGAGCTGGCAAGAAAAAACTAGGTCTTGGCCCTTGGGACTAAGTCGAACAGTCAGTGTGGCCCTTAGGTTAAAAAGTTTGGAGACCCCTGGTTTATATAATATACAAGCCGGATCGGTGCGCTGCGTGCACCTTATCCGTCTAGAATTTGGCGCTGTGTGTAAATAATAATCAAAACAATATAATTAATATATCTTTATTGTTACATAATTTCGAATTTTAGTAAAAATAGGTTTTAATATTTTTTGATGCATTTTCAATTATTCTATTTAATACTACCTTCAATTTTCAATTTTAGTTACAATAAGTCTATGTAACAAATTTAAGATCTTTAAATCCACTGGAAGCTAAGATAATAGTATCTGAATAAATCCAATATGGCGGCCATATGTTGAAGTGAAAGTACCTTTAATTTTCTTCTTTAGCTACCATAGGTCTATGTACAAAATTTCAGATCTCTAGGTCTCCTAGAAGCTGAGATAATAGAGTTTTATTAAATCCAAGATGGCGGTTGTAATTCAATATGGTGGCCAGGGCCATATTATGTTGAAGTGATAGATAGTACCTTTAATTTACTTTTGTAGCTACCATAAGTCTATACCTATACCAAATTTCAGATCTCTAGGTCTACTTGAAGCTGATATAATAGAATGTGAATAAATCCAAGATGGCGGCTGTAATTCAATATGGCGGCCATATATCGAAATAAAAATGGGCTTACTTTTCTATTTAAGGTACACGCTATCTATGTACCAAATTTCAAATCTCTATGTCAATAATTAAGGTAGTAGTGAGAGATCAAGAGTAATAAGAAGGTAGGGTTAGCGAGATGCTGTCAAATAAAAACACTGTTTAAGGTTTAAGCTAACGTTTCGCTAAATTTATTAGCATCATCAGAGCAAAATACAAAGTATAACAAAAATATGTAGATGTTGACTCTAAGACATGTTATAATAGAATTAATAATGTGTAGTTAAAAATACAGAGATATAAGAAAAGGGTAAGAAGTCAGGTAGGCGGCAGATTAGCGGAAACAACAAGATTTTCTTAAAAACATAAGACTTTACCTAGAATTACAATGGTGGAAAGATGAGCTTATATAAAACTATAGAAAAAATAAAAAATATCTTAATGATGTCTCTATGTCAATGGGAAGTAGGAGAATTTTTGATCAGTCAGTCACTGTCACTCTTAGTTTTATATATATATAGATTACTAGATGCTGTAATGTATTAAAATGTACATTGTAAACTCATCTATTGTACAACTAAAGTAGTAATGCTTTATCTTTTAGTGGTTAAATTCTTTAAATGTACATTGTAAACTCATCTATTGTACAACTAAAGTAGTAAGTCTTTATCTTTTAACCTAATTTATAGTGTTTTAGAAAAAAAGAGCAATATAATAAGCTTTCAACAAGCCACTAAAAAAAGAAAGAAGTTGAAAATAAACGAGAAATTTTGAGACTTACTGTAGTGGGGCGTCGGCCAGATCCTCAATAGCTGCGTTGTTTTCACCTCGGTGGGGGTCATCCCATGTATCAATTTGATTGCTTATACGGTTCTCTTCTGTCAACAAATAGACACATAATTAATTGACAATCAATCTATAAAATTCAATTTCTTAAAAGTACAGTTTAAGCTTTATTGAAAAGGAACATTTCATAGATAAATGCAAATATGTGAAAAAAGTGCATATTGGCAACAGCCAAAAACAAGAACTGCTAAGCTAACACCAATTTTAACCCCCCCCCCTTTTTCTTCAAGGGTTTAAAGGGTAATTAATTAATTAAGGGTAAGTTTCCTATTGTCTCGAAAAGTAAGCCTTATGATATTAATAAAAATTTAACAAGATTTCAAATTTGTAGAGTTCTTACATGCTCTTAAGTTATTGATAAGTCCAAAAAGGATAAAAAAAAAAGTTAGAGTACTTAGAAATTTTAAATTGTTCTCAAATTTAGATGTTAAATGCATTTTAAACTCCTACAAAAGGAAACAATATGTAGAGGGAGACAAAACACATGGATTTAAGTTCTGGCAAACTTTTTTTTCATTGAATTTGAGAATTTGAGACCAAGTTTTCAGTTCTTTGAAAGCGGTCAAAATACCTAAAAATCTACTAACAATAATGATTAAAATTAAAAATTGGTCAACATAAGAATTAGAAAAACCCTGTCGCTGGCCAAAATTCGGTTGTGGCTATTTTTTTATTGTGGGTGAGACAAAAAAAAAGGATGCTCTTTATACATTTTTTTTGTTTAAATTGTCCTTTTAACCCATGAAGAAGGATGTTTAAAAGATGATTAAAAACCTCATTAGTTCTTGTTTTTATATTGCCACAATGCACGTTTGTCACTTACTAGCATTTATGCACAAATAGTTCCACCAACTCACAGAAAAAAAAAACAATTTTTACTGTACTCTAGTTAAAAACCAATTGGGTTAATGGTTAATGTTAAATAAATTGGTAAGGCGTGAAGTCTCACGTAGAAAGGGTTTCGTTGGTATTGTGAACAAAAAATAGTAAGGGGGGGTGGGAGAGGGAGAAATGTTATTAATTTTTTGACAAAATGGCACGCAAAATTAAACGTTAACCACAAGTGCTATACATTTTTGTAATCTACTATTTAATGCCTTTTATACGATTTTATGTTTTTTGACAAAATGGCGCCGAAAATTAAACACTATCCCTAAGTGGTATATATATTTGTAATCTACTCTTCAATACCTTTCATTTGATATTAATCAGATCGGATTGCCTGTCTTATATCTTCTATGGCCCAGCAGACCTCACATTATGCATATTTTTCTATATTTTTAGTAACATCGGAAGAACGATTTTAGGTGGGAGGGACACGCAAAATTTCGATGTTTTCTGACAAAATGGCGCCGAAAATTAAAAACAAAAAAATTAAAAAAACGAAAATTAAAAAACACTAAGCCTAAGTGGTATATATATTTGTAATCTACTCTTCAATACCTTTCATTTGATACCCCACTCAAAATTGTAAAAAAAAAATATTTTTTTTCTCTCGAATTGATTTATCCGCCATTTTGAAATTGAACAGCTGATAATTTTGAGTTCGCTATATTTTTCCTGTGTGCGCGTCAAAGCGATCTTTTATACAGGAAAGTTTCATGTTTTTATCTCTTTTGCTTCAAAAGTTATTGGAACTGTACAGAGTGACAGACAGACACAAGAACGAAACTATAAGGGTTTCTTTTTTATTTTGGTTTTACCAACAAAACTCTAAAAATGAATAATATTTAACTTAAAAGAAAAGATTCTGGGAGTAATTACGAATATCTGGGTTTGATATTTACCCAAGTTGATGTTCTTAGCGGGAGAATCATCAGGAGGTACAGGAATCTGTCCTTGGCCTGGTGCAGGTCCGGCATTATTAGATGCGGGCTGTGCCAATGGCTCGGGTTTGCTCTCCTATAAATAAAAATAGAATTGGTTACTATTTTGATACCAAATTTAAATAGAACTTACTAGCATGCAACAGATCCTTCCCTTCTATGTACAGACAAATTTCTACTCTCATGGTTACGGCCAGATTTTACATAACAGCCGTAATGGAAGGAAGCAGGCATCTAGATAGCCATAATGGAAGTTGGGTGCACAGATTTTAGAATCAGATAGTATACTAGAATGTTTAGGCCAATCTTATTTCTTATTCTGATTGCTATTGGTGCACTTGGATTGTAGTTGCTTATAACCTTCTAATTCATAGTTCTTGCTTGCAGTATAAGTTTTATTGTCTTATCATGAATAGAGAAACACTCATTGCTATATGTATTTCATTTAATAAGCTTGTATTTTTTTTTGCAGTAAACAAGATACATATGTAAATTAATAAAACAAGAAAACTAATGAAAAAAAAAAAAAAACCCTGTTCCATAATAAACCAACCTGTGTCTGCTTGGTAGAGGTTTTACCCGATGAGTCCTGAGTGTAAAGAGCCTGTGGATTAATTCCAGGTGTAGTCGATGAACTTCCTTTGTTTAAATTCTCACCTTCGTTATCCTTTAATAAATAAATAAATAAAATAATAATAAAGAGTGTTCATAATAAATAAAAATGTTTAGCAAGAGTATCAATATGAATCAATCGACTGGTATAGTGGTAAATCAACTGTCAAGAATTTAAAAAATAAATCTGGGAAGAGGTAGAGAGAGAGAGAGAGAGAGAGAGAGATAATGGGTTTAATGGGCGGATAAAAACAAACTAAAGATGCATAAATAAGCAATTTAAACATGATATAAAATACAGATCAATCTCTAAACAACAAAATTGACGATTCCATTAAAAAAAGCTCACTACATAGTAGACACATAATAGACTTTATTACACAGCAAATTCTTGAGTAGTTGGGCTTATTAAGGAATTATAAAGGCGTAACTCATTTGGCAGGCCTAGGTCCTCCACGGACAGTTGCACCACAGAGTTATACTCATGTCATTATACTATGTTATTCTGGCAGCGTGGGGAAATAAACATAACCGGGAGAGGAGCCAATGAGAGCTTGAGATTTTGCTGGGTAGTAGGTACAAAAACTAGGCAAACAAAAATATCACTGGATACCTTAAGATAACCGCCTAGTGGCTTTATTTTTTCCCTCACATAGATTGGCTAATCTGAGCTGTCAGATTTGTTAAGTATAATGGCATGAGTATAGTTAGTTTAAGGCTAACTCTGGGACACTTCGACCTCTACTATGATTATTCTCAACCTGCCTGATAACAAAAATAATATATTATGTTTACTTTTAAAACTAATTTTATATTTGAATCGTCCTGATTCTCTTAATTTTCCCTTGAATCAGGTTATATCAATTCAAATTTAAGAATGACACAAAGAAGAAGAAGAAGATAACAATATTTCAGGCTTCATGTTCAGTTTATAATGCTATGGAAAACTATTAATTTGAACACTTACAAACGAAGGAGCTTCCAAAGCATGCTTATTATCGTCTGGTTTGTTATTGACTGATTCCGCTAGCGGGGCTGCAGGACTAATTTTATCATTTGGACTTCCTTTGCAGTCAGATAATTCTTTCTAAAGATAAAAAAAATAAAAATAATAATCTCATTAGTAAAACAAACACATATTACTATAAAATAAAACATAACACAACAACAGACACTGAATTCTCTGTCTATCAGGACAGAGGGTGAGTGACTAACCTTAGCGTAGAATGAGTTTTGTTTTTTGACAGAGAATTTTGAATTCTAGAAAGTCAAACTAACTAAACTAACAAAATTTCTTAAGTAGAGGGGCATAGCTAGTTGCTTTATTTTTTTCTTCACATAGGTTAGCCGACCTGTTTTTTAATAATCAACACTTATTCAGCACCCATTTTATAGGAGTGATATTTTTGAAAAATGTGGCTTTGATGGCTCCAACTAATATTTATTGTAGCATGTTAATTTTTTATGTATATAAAAACACAAAGGACCCTGGTTACAAATAATTTCTCTATGATTCACAGTTTTCCACAATCACTTCTCTGTGTTTTACAGTTTTTCACACTCACTTCTCTGTGATTTAAAGTTTTTCAACAAACATTTCTCAATTTTTTACAGACCTCAGTGTTTTTCCCTTGAATCAGGTTATATCAATTCAAATTTAAGAATGATACAAAGAAGAAGAAGAAGATAACAATATTTCAGGCTTCATGTTCAGTTTATAATGCTATGGAAAACTATTAATTTGAACACTTACAAACGAAGGAGCTTCCAAAGCATGCTTATTATCGTCTGGTTTGTTATTGACTGATTCCGCTAGCGGGGCTGCAGGACTAATTTTATCATTTGGACTTCCTTTGCAGTCAGATAATTCTTTCTAAAGATAAAAAAAATAAAAATAATAATCTCATTAGTAAAACAAACACATATTACTATAAAATAAAACATAACACAACAACAGACACTGAATTCTCTGTCTATCAGGACAGAGGGTGAGTGACTAACCTTAGCGTAGAATGAGTTTTGTTTTTTGACAGAGAATTTTGAATTCTAGAAAGTCAAACTAACTAAACTAACAAAATTTCTTAAGTAGAGGGGCATAGCTAGTTGCTTTATTTTTTTCTTCACATAGGTTAGCTGACCTGTTTTTTAATAATCAACACTTATTCAGCACCCATTTTATAGGAGTGATATTTTTGAAAAATGTGGCTTTGATGGCTCCAACTAATATTTATTGTAGCATGTTAATTTTTTATGTATATAAAAACACAAAGGACCCTGGTTACAAATAATTTCTCTATGATTCACAGTTTTCCACAATCACTTCTCTGTGTTTTACAGTTTTTCACACTCACTTCTCTGTGATTTAAAGTTTTTCAACAAACATTTCTCAATTTTTTTTACAGTTTTTCCAAACTCACTTCTCTGTGTTTTACAGTTTTCCCACACTCACTTCTCTGTTTTACAGTTTTCCCACACTCACTTCTCTGTGTTCTACAGTTTTTTCACAATCACTTCTCTGTGTTTTACAGTTTTTTTCACAATCACTTCTCTGTATTCTACAGTTTTTTCACACTCACTTCTCTGTATTCTACAGTTTTTTCACAATCACTTCTCTGTTTTTTACAGTTTTTTTCACAATCACTTCTCTGTGTTTTACCGGTTTTCACACTCACTTCTCTGTGATTTACAGTTTTTCAACGAACATTTCTCTGTGATTTACATTTTTTCAACAAACATTTCTCTGTGATTTACAGTTTGTTTTCAACAAACATTTCTCTGTGATTTAGTTTTTCAACAAACATTTCTCTGTGATTTACNATAGCCCCTTGAGACACTTCTCATAGAGGTTCTACTGTATATTATTTACAACTAAAAATATAAAAAAAAGCAGAATATTGTACCTTCCAGTTGAGCCGATAGAGATTCAGCTTGTTGACTGCAGGTATTAGCTATCTTCTGTACGTCGGCCAGCCTCGTCTGAGTACCTTGGAATAGATAGACCAAGGCACCTAGTAGCAGTACTAAACATATGCATCCTATAGTTCTAGTTTTCGCACCTCTCACCAGTCTCGAAGACGTCATGATTTTAACCTCAGTAATACTGTCGCTGTTCCAGTCACTTGTCAGATCTGAAGAAAATACACAATGTGGACATAAGTGTTATTTAGTCATTGTAAGAAAAAGGGAGAGAAAAGTCAAGGAGCAAAACAAATTGTGAGCAGGTCAAGATATAGTCAATTAAAACCTTTATGAAGGTTATAGGAGGTTGCTGATAGCTCATTGCTGTGATAATCGTTCATCACATTGGATGCTGTGGATTCTATTCCTGACTTCAGCAAGGAATGATGTTCACCCTGCATCACTGTATATAAATAGCTAGTTAAGCGAAGGGACGTCTATCTGATTATGAATGCCATTAATATGGTGTTCAGGCAGAAGTACTAGAAGATTTTTGATAAGATAATGAGGTTTACATTAGGGCTTAGAAGAGCTTTGCCCTATCTTTTACTCTCTTTTCCTTATCTAGTAATTTATTTTTACTTTCATTCATTTTAACATAATTTTCATATTAAATTATCTTATCTCTATTCTTTATAAGTAATAAATTACTACAATAGTTTTTCATCTTGCTTACTCAAGCTGTAGCTTTTCTTCAGTCTAATGTCAGCAGACTTGTCACTGTTCACTGTTAAGTTCATCCCCTCAGGCAATATTTTTGCCATTTGCTTGTGTATTGAGGACCACACGATCTTCTCTGCTACCCAAACAGACCTATACTGGTCTAAATTTTAACAGTATACTTATTGTTAAACAATAGTTCATACCACCTTATCTTATTTTACTCTGTCATTTACTTAATATTCTCAATTTAATTAAGTTTATTATTAGGCTTATATGAGAGTTAAATTTCTTCTTCCAATTTAATTTTCTTTCATACCGTCACTTTCTTTTTAAGGCTATACCGCTCTTTGAGGTTAGGAAAAACAGTAAAATTGTCTCTCCACATAAATTGTTTTCAGCCTTCATAAGGCCATCATCAGTACCAGAATGAGGAAGAAGTAGAGTTACATTATATAATTGAAAAGAATGATTGAGTCCAGTCAACTTCATGTTGGAGATCAAGAGTCTTACCACATTTTGGCACTGATGATGGCCTTATGAAGGTTGAAAGCTGCTATGTGATTGAAAATAAACAAATTAGCAAGATTACATGGAGAGACAATTTTATATTATTCATTAAGATGACTTCCTTAGACGCTTCCATATCTACAACATTAATATTTTAATTAAAAGTAACGATTTATTACCTGTAAATTATTTTTATCCTGTAGGAGATATTCGTACTTTTTATTCAATTCAGTCTTTTCCAATTCCCTCGACTCTTTCTCTTCTTTGAGTTTCTTTTCGTATTCCTCTGCAGTCTTCTTCTTCTCCTGCTTTTCACTTTGAAGTGACTTTTCCAACCTCAGCTTATACTCGAACAAAACTGAATCAAACAAAAACCAACAATTCTTTAAAAGGGGACAGCAATGCGTATAATCAGATTACTTTTAATGAACATATTTTNTCAACAAACATTTCTCTGTGATTTACAGTTTTTCAACAAACGTTTCTCTGTGATTCACAGTTTTTCACAATCACTTCTCTGTGATTTACAGTTTTTTAACAAACATTTCTCTGTATTCTACAGACCTCAGTGTTTCACTAATCCTTATCTGTTTTTTACAGTCACAGTCTTTACTTTTAACTAGAAATTCTTCTTTTTTTTTTATATAATATCACTTTTTATCTTTTGATATATTATCCCCAAGACCATATATCATTAATATCTTTAACCACTTTGAGTAAATAAGCACAAAATCATAAACTAAAGTTATCTGCATAACATGTGGTTACAATCCTGTCTACAATGTGCTTCATTTGATTACTTACTCCTTGGGACTAAAGCCCATGCATTACTATACTATAAACTTTAGGAAAAACAGACTTGACACCAGTTTAAAATATTCCTTTACTACATAATTATACTACATTATAATGTTATGGGGGAAAGAACTGGAGAGTCAAAACATGTCATTACCAACATATTATGATAAGGATAAAATGGAGTTTCAAGAATCCTTAGATGACTTTAAGTGGAAATTGATCCTTACACCATTTTCTGTGTATTACAGTGACTACTTCTGTTATTTTCCAACATATCTTTGATTTTAATCCATATTTCTTTGTATTTTAAAGTGATTTTCAAACTCAATTTCAGCGGTTAATCTTCAACTTCTACCCACTTCCCAAACCTATATGGTTTTATGGTACGTTCTACTCATTTAACCACTCCCCCTCCCAAAACAAACAACATCTTGTGGAATATGTAAAAGGCTTGGGTGGCCAGTTGTGTTTGTGTCATCACAATACTTTTCTCTCTCTATTGAAAGTAAAATTTAAAAAAAGGAATTAATAATAATAAAAAAAAGGATCAGTAAAAAAAAAATGTTCAGTATTTAATCCATATGTATAACTCATGCAAATAATAATAATAATATAGTATTAACTCATATTATAAAAAAATAATGAACAATATAAAACAAGAAATAAGGTAGAAGCGGATCCTAATGAACCTGCTTTACCCGTAACCTGCAACAAAATAAATAATCACTTAGTGGAATCAGGTAATGAAATAGTTATAAAAATAAAAAATCCATAGTGCCCAATAGGCTAGATGGCTAATGAGCTTATAGGAGATATAGCAAAGTAAATAAAGAAAGGGGCTCAAACTTTGGAATCCACAAGTAGGGCAAGACGATGGTAGTGAGAGAAAAGTGAACTAATTTGACAATATCGCAAATGTTAACTAAGTAATAATGTAACTAAAACTAATGTACACTTAAAAGGGGTAGAGGGAACACAGTAAATAAAGAAGTGGCTCGAACACTGCTGACAGCCCAATGTAGCCCATAGTTCATACAGAACACTGATAATAATAATGATCAATATCGTAACAAAGGGCCTAAGCCTGGGATTGAATCCCTGACCTAGACCTTTATTCAAAGATGGTTGAGTAGATGGGTTCAATGCTTTTAGGACCGTGGCTGCCTGAGTTATACCTTAACTTTTAAACCCTAACGTATTTTATTGTATTCAAGGAATTTGGAAATTAACACCAAGGAGAGAGCGAAAAGTCTCCTATGTTAGGGAATTCAACCACAAACTCTTGGTATTCTAAATTAAGTAGAGCTCTTATCAACTGAGCTATTGTTTTTTATCAGTCCAAATCAATATACAAACGGTGAACATAATGATTAATTTACCTCAAGTTTGTCCAACTTTTCACGGAGTCCCTTCTTATCGCTCTCAAGCTTTTCGACTCTTTCATTGGACGGGAGATTTTTAGTTTTTAAATCGTCCAGTTCAATCCTTATTTTCTCCAGATCTGTTTTCAATTTTTCAATATTCGTCTGAAAGAAAGCAAATGAAAATGAATAAAATCATATGGTACCTTGTAGTGATTAACTTTGATAAGTAGTTTTCACAATATACGTAACGAGGAAGCCAAGGCTAGAGTATTCAAGGAAAGCAGTTTTAGACCTTAGACTAGCAAAGGATTAAATTTCTGTAATGTTACTCTCCCTTGTCTTGCTGTACCCTATCATAATCTATCAGACGAAGCTTAGGGTCACCTTAGGGGTCTGATCCTATCTCTGGAGGTGAACACCAAACAAGCATAATACACACATATCATTCAACCAATAAATAACATACTACTTCTTTTTTAGTTCACTAATTAAAAATCCCCCATTACATATTTCGTAGAAATTATAGCAGACATGCATCTCTATAAAATATTTTTTTATTTTTTCCTTTCTTTTGAATTGAAAGATAAAAAAAAAACACAATATCTTCAGAACGAGTACAATACTTCTTTTACTTTAAATGTGCCCAAAATAAAATTGTAAACAAATAAAATATTTACCTTGAGATCATCTCGTTCCAGTGTGACCTTATCCAAATCGTCCTTATAAGATCTAACGGAATTTTTCATTTCAGAATTCTCTGAAGTCAGATCACTTACTTGCTTTTCGTAGTTTTCCTTCGCCTCGTCCATTTTCATCTGTTAACAATTTTTAAGGCATTGAAATATTGATAATAAAGAATCCTAAACGATGTATAGGTAAACACTTTAGAGCCTAGAGGTAGACAGCTCAAGTGGTCGATAGTCTACCTAGTATTTTAGGGCCCTGAGGACCGTCTAGCTATATCCCAGCAATAATAAAGGAATGTGGTACATTCTAATGCATAGATAACAGAATCTGAGGATATAACTACATCGAATCCTTGGAATTAAATGGCATATACTAACAATAATCTAGGATGGATTCCCTGATAGGTGACATACGTTCTACTCCAATCATCATATAGATAGACGTGTAAAGTGCTTACTTCATATAATATTCATATACTATACATCATCCAATAATCTTAATGCTGTTCTCAACTCTATAACCTAGTAGTAGTAGTCTAGTACTTCCTACTAGAACGGGTAGGATAAACCACTTGTTCGAACCTTGCAATTAGGCCATCTCTTAGGCCCTTTTTACGCCCTGTGGTAGAGAGTTCCAGCCACTTCACACATCATACATATGTACATTGTACCGC